>JAUZNJ010069047.1:0-26078 GCA_034780135.1 Jordanella pulchra
CTTCAAATCATCAAAATTAAATGAAATAAACATTTGAATGCATCAGTCTGTGTGCAATGAATAAATATAATATACAAGTTACACCTTTTGAATGGAATTACTGAAATAAATCTACTTTTTCTTGGTATTCTAATTTTATGACCAGCACCTCTACTGTTATATTGTTCTTTTTCGGTATGATCATAGAGGCACACACTGCATGTGCTGCTCTAATCAGTTTATACATGGAATATGATTGCACCTGCTTTGTAGATCAGCTTTGCATATGTTAGCAAGTTTACACAAGTACGTGGACTTTTTTAAGATCAGGTTTATAGCATTTATGTGGATGTATGTGTCCTTGAGAGTTTCTTGTCTTGCCTTAATAACCCAAGAACTCTGTTTCTGCATTTATCAGTGTGACTTAGAACATTTATTGCTTTGTTTGTTACATGACAATATCTTCAGTCAAAGATAAGTCTTTCGCGCTGTCCAGTTATCAACGTTCTGTTACTTCGTATGCCCAACTAACTTGTGAGTCATTTGGATTTTCAAATGACTTTTAGGTCTATAAAATCCAATTAGCTACAACTTGCAATAGTCTAATATGTCACAGTCACTTTTATTGGTATTATATTAATGTTCCAGCGTATTACTTTCTGACCTTGAAAATAGGTTTTCAGAAGAAGGTAAACTTCTTTTAACTGCAGTTTTTATCTTGTTGAAAGCCTTTCATCGTGACCTGATGATGTTATGAATATAAATAAACTCAATAAACCCAAAACATTTGGGTTGATAGTTGTGTGAAAACAGATTTGAAGTAACATACAATATGGAAAGTTGCAAAGGCCAATTATTGATCTAAGAAGTAGTTTGATGCAATCTTTCAGTTTATTGTTGACTTTTAGGTATGTCAACATATATAACATTTAATAAAGATTACTATTTACTTTTAGTTTTTCTAGATGTTTTGTTCATTAAATCGTAGAAAGAAGGAAGTCTTACAGCTTAAAATACCTGAATAAAGGTAAAAATGTTATTCATGTTGGTTAATAGAGGAACGGTCAGAAGTTTTTAATGGAGTACTTTCTGTTTTCTATCTACAGCGAGGTGCAGACACATTGCGAGCTGATACAACAGACAGGTAAGCTTATCATTGATGAAATGTGTGTTCAGAAACTGTTTGCGGTTAAATAAAGTCCTGTCAATCCTTGTGTAGATACTCTGGCACAGGAAGCTCAGGAGCTGCCTCCATGAGGAAGGTAGGAAAACTTAGAGCTGCTTGTTTTTGTTTCATAAACCAAAGCATTTTGGTCTCAGTTCACAATAAACACTTTTTCTCAACTGTTTTTTCATTCTAATTTAGCTTAGTTCATTAAAGCAGCACAGATTTAACTTGCGTTAATGGTGTCCATAGCAACCACATCCGCTGTTACATGAAGATCAATTTTGTATAAATAATAGCTGAACACGCAGCCCTGCATGAAAAGAGGACGTGTCTTTGGAAACATCTATTCAAGACTGTAACGATTAAATCAAACAGAACAATCAAATGTGGTAAATAAGTTTCCATATTTAGACTATTGTGACTCAGGAGTTGTTTTAGTCACTAGTTTTCTCCAAAACATTGTGACCTGGTTTAAAAACATAAACAGTAGGCAGTTCTGTTTTATAAACCCGCTGAATTTGATCAGATAAACTGCTTCCTCAGATGAGAAAGAAAAAGATAAAATAAACTAGATGAAAAGCTTTTTAGATTCCAGTAATTGTTTTTCTTTATGAAGTTTTTTTTTTACCACATGTCAAGGAGTAAGACACACAAATCCTGAAAGAACAGAGAGAACAAAGTGTTGTTGGCCTTTTAAGAAAAGTATTTACATTTCTAAAACAAATCTGTTTTAGCATCCAGAACCCTGCTAATAGCTACTTACCCAAAAAAATGCAGATGGTTTAAATGTATAAGCCACTGAGATAGAAACAAAATGAAAAGGGTCATCTTAACATGAATGCCTCTAAGTGTAGAAATTCACTTTGCTTTTGCAAGTCCATTAAGCATGAACTTTGCTAACATCTTTCTCTCCTTTTCCTTTTAGTCTTTCCATTATACCTCTTTAAGAACGAAAACCAAAAAGAGAAGTAAAGGTACGAGTACATTTCAGTTTTCTCCTTTATTCTTCCTGTATTTAGTAATTAATAAAAGTATACAGCAACACTTTTTCATCAGAAAATGCTGGTTGAGAGCTGAACAAATGTTTCAGCCTGGAACTGCTCACTGTGATGAGTCATTATAGGCAGAAGACAAGGCTTGAAATAATATTAAAGGGACATCAGCTCTGACATCCACAGCTTTTTTTATATTTGGAAAGTCCTGATGTACTTTACTTGATGAAAATAGATGAAAGACAAATACACAGACACAAGAGACTGTGTGTTCTTGCTGCCATTTTGTCCTCTATTTGACTCCCTGTAATTAATGATTTGCTTTTTTTGGGTAGTCTCAATTTGTCACTGTCTCAGGTGTAATGTGCTCTGAATATTATAAGGGGTTCCATATGTGCTATGGCTGACATGGTTTTGCCCCCTCCAGGTTCCCTCACAAGTGCCAGTCGAAGGAGAATCTCCTGTAAGGACTTGGGGCACGGCGACTGCGAGGGCTGGCTGTGGAAGAAGAAAGACGCTAAAGGCTATTTCACCCAAAAATGGAGGAAGTACTGGTTTATCCTCAAAGAATCCTGCCTTTACTGGTACACCAACCAAAATGTAAGACAGCAACCATGCGGCCATTTTGTTTCTTGCCGTGGCTCTTTCTCTGGCAGAGTTGCAAGCCTTAATTAGGTTGAGTCATATTTTTTATTGCAAAAACTAATGAGCCTTGTAGTTACTATCTTATAAAATGTAAACAATTTCCATGTGTCAGTTTGTCTGTCTGCCTGTTGTTTCTGTTCTTGTAAACTGAGCTACAGTTGTGGCAACTTACTGCCCCTCTGGTGAGAACATTGTAAAAAAACAAAAAACTTCAGATCAATTTATGTTTTATTCCATTATGATAATATCACACTGGAAAACCTATGAAATTTAAAATACAACGGAAAACCCTGGACCTCTTTAAATTCAATTCAGTTTATTTATCTAGCTCCATTTTAATACTTATATCACCTCAATGCACTTTACAGAGACGTTTCAGTTAGATCGCCCAGAAAGTTTGGTCAAAAGTTTCCAGTCTAAGGAAACCAGCTGATTGCACCGAGTCACCGATTTACAGGATTTATTTCCTGCAAACATCCAGCAGTGGATGTTTACCTGCCGTGTGTTGTTGTCCCTCACACTGAGCATGCATGCAGAGACAGTGGAAAGGAAAAAAGTCCCTTACACAGGAAGAAACAAAGCCAAAAAAAAAGATTTTTAAACACAGTTATTAAAATGAGATGGAAGGTTGAGGATTCGACCTGTGAAGCCCAGAGGGTTTGGAACTCATTTCCACTTGAAAATATTCAACAGTCAAGAATAATTCGACTTTTATCAGATCTTAATGACAAGGTAACAACTAAAATCCTTTTCTAAGTAGCTCTGGGACTCTAGAGGGGTCTAGTTAAAGACCTCTGGTCTGTTTGGCAATGAAAGGGTACAAGCATGATGTGACTAACCTGACACATTATTTACGGACTGGGGGGGGTGGGGGGGGGGTGTAATAAGTCATCTTGAGATCACAGCAATCAGATCAGATGTCAATTACATACAACTTTTTTGGAGGCAGGCCTGGATTTTTTTTTCCATCTTTCCAATTTTTCCCATCCATCCATTGTCTTTACACCCTTGTCCCCAATGGGGTCGGGAGTGTTGCTGGTGCCCATCTCCAGCTGCATTTAGGCGAGAGCTCTACAGCTCTACCAGCTGCGCCACCGTACAGCCGTACAATTTTTCCCATTACATCAGTAAACATGTCAGTTTGCTCAATGTTGCTTTTGTCAGCTTAAACCATGAACAAACAAGGATAATGCTAAAGCTAGTGGTACCTAGTGAATAGAGAGCGAGACCCAGAATGTTCCTACAGCTTTACTCAGTGTGGAAACTCCCTCAGAGATGGGATTAAACAAATGACGCTGTTTCCGTTACCAAATCAGCTGAGTAAATTTGGGGACCAGCTTCTCATCCCCATCTATTGTGGAAGATTTGTGATCCTGAAGGGCTTTTACTCGTCCGTAGATCCTGAGAACCCCATGTGCACTTTAACATACCTGTAGATCTTAAACAAATAAATCCCATGGACTCAAAGTGGCCAACAGCCCTCAGACCTCAGCTCTGTCGGGGGAGCTGCAGAGAACAGAGCATGAGAGGAGCCAGGCTGCTTGTGATCTAAAGAGATTATGTAAAGACGAAGGTCAAAGGTCCATCCCTCTGTGTGATCCAACCTTGTTGAAGGTTAAGCACTTTCTTGAGACCAAAAGGTTTTACAATGTTTTAGAGTTTTATAGTCAGTTTTTTTTATACATCTTTAAACTTGATGCCTTTAAATTAAGAGGGTAAAATATGTCATATTCAGACTACAATTAAACAAATTTATTGCATGAATTGTAGTTTTCTAATAACAAAATTGTGTTTTTTTAAGCATTGAAGCTTGGCAAGAATACTATATGGTGCAAAATGTCCTTTCAAATGTTTGTTTTATGTAGCCTTTGCATGGGCATAAGTGATATTGATGGTTTTAATGACAATTTTATTTCCTATTTCAAGTAAAACTTTAAACGGCGTGATTGCGCCACGTTTCTTAGAGTCCCAGTCCATGTTTTTCTCTTAAGTGTGTCTCGGTAACTGTCCTTGCCAATGTAAACAACAGATCTTGTGTTCATACGCTTCACTACATCAATCGTATTTCCGATAAAATTGGTATATCATTGTGCCTGACATTTTGTTCTGTGTGTGGATGATGTACCACCGCTCTCCATCTGTCTCCGCCTGCAGGATGAGAAGGCTGAGGGCTTCATCAGCCTCCCCGAGTTCAGAATAGACCGAGCCATAGAGTGCAGGCGGAAATTGTGAGTCTCCCTCATATGTCGCCAGAATTACTAATCAAGCACGTTTGCTCTCACCCACACAACGTGAATGCACACAAAAAAATGGGGGAGAGGAAAAAAAAAGAAGCTAATCAGTCTTTTTTCTTTCTGGCTGACTGCAGCGCCTTCAAAGCCTGTCATCCCAAAATCAAGAGCTTCTTCTTCGCCACAGATTGTCTGGAGGAGATGAACAGGTGAGCTCCATCTCTGTGACTCTCTGATATCTTGCAGTGACGTGAACAGCAGTTGGAGATCAGGGACGTCACGTGCCCTTTTTATGAATATTTTAGCCGAGTAAAAGAAGTTTACACGGGGCAGCAGCCCACCATGAATAAGGAATGAGCCTGGTCTTCTGTTGATAGATGTAGAGCTGGTGTGAGTCTGTGTCACGTGTCTGCATAGAGGGAGATGATATTTGCAGGGGTGCTATCTGATGAGCTCTAATTATCCTCTCCTCAATGACGTGGAGATAATTGAAGGATAGTAATTAACCAGCTATTTTTGACTTCTGTACACCATTTGTTGCTTCACGTGTGCCGCCGGTGTTTTTCAGGCACTTTTTAAAGTCGCCGCCAGAAATGAAAGTTATTTGAATGTCTTCATGTTGTTTTAGTTCTTACCGTAAATGAAGTTTACCAAGATCTAGTTGGGACCCTGTAGGATATCAAAGGCGTCCATATTAACTTCAGATTCACATTTATTTTGAAATTTATCGTTCTTGTAATTTAGAGAAAGAATATAGCTCAAGACTCAGTTAGAAAAAAAAATGTATTCAGTTTTCTTTCGGGTTTCGTCAGTGTGAAAATCAATCAGCTTCAGGACACTATCTGCCCTTTGATTATGTTTTAGTTGGATGTTCAGGAGTATTTAGATGTGTTTGCAGCATCTTAGTCAAGCAGCGTATGAATTGTTCCAGTAATCAACCCACAACCATATATTGT
Organism: Jordanella pulchra; assembly: GCA_034780135.1. Lineage (NCBI taxonomy): Eukaryota > Metazoa > Chordata > Actinopteri > Cyprinodontiformes > Cyprinodontidae > Jordanella > Jordanella pulchra. Next base: position 5,972 of record JAUZNJ010069047.1, read on the forward strand.
TTCTTTATAAGATACTCTGTATGTTTTTCATCCCAGCTATTTTTCTTCAAGCTCTAACAACTTGCAGCTTTATCAAACACCCAAAACTTCCAAAACGATTTATCTAGGTTTTGCTAAAGCATCTTTGTTTAATTTTGCAACACGTTTCAAAAGCACTGAAGCAAAATAATATTTAAAGCTTTAAAAACAAGACAAAAGTGACGAAAGGAGAAAAGTTCTTGGGGTATGTATACTTAATTTCCATATTTTATCTTCAGTTGTGCTAACCAGGTTTTATTGTTTGTTGCAGGTGGATGAACCGCCTGGGGCTGGCTGCCATTGGCTACACACCAGATGATAAAGTGCCGCGCCCTGATGAAGGTGAGATGCGTTCCCCGCTGTAGAAACGATTCTCTGCTTCTCTTTCTGCTCATGTATTCACTTGTTTGTGTGGGTTTGTGTTTATCTTCGTATCAGACTACTGGAGTGAGAGCGATCAGGACGAAGTTGATGGATCTATGACACTCAAACAGGAGGGGCCCTCGTCCCTCTGTGATACTTACCACCGCACACCATCTGTAAGTAATGCAGCCTCTCATTCAGCGCCACTCAAACATTTCTCTCTGTAACATTTCATTCTGATGGAATATTTTATCCTTAAAAGCCCCACAGTTTTCAAAGCTGCACAGAACAGAGCTCTCTGTATTAATAAAACATCCGAGTAGGAGACTTATCTGCTCCTTTAAGCAGACTTCCTCTACCCTTCTGCCAGAATATGTTCCTACTTTGACCTGTAGGTGGCAGTAAATCACAGAGCTTGTGACATCTTTGCTCATACTAAGTCTAGGCTGAAAGCCTGAACATACTGGCAGCCTTTAGGCTTAGGAGAGTAAAATCCACATGACTGTATGGATCATATTTCAACAGCCATGGTGTGAGAGGTCTTTCTGTTAAGGCACATGCGGAAACCTTTAAAACACATTAACTGTGGTCTTTATATCAAGCCACATAACTGGACTATCATTAATCTTTGGGGGATTAATATATCACCCAAAACAGAATGAATCAGAGTTTCATTGAATATTTTAAACAGCTGTGATCAGATTTTTACATCCACAATATGAAAAGATGTAAGAACTCTTTTTGTCAGAATAAATATGTTTATTTTTTTAACAGCAAGTTTATTATGCCTTCCTAAATTTTGGAAAAGATGAGTCGTGACCTTGAAGTGCCCTATTCACAACACCTGAGTGTAACTGAGGAACAATTTTAAATACATTGTAAAGCAACACCTCAAACGTGCCTCTTCCTCCTGTGACTTTTTGGCAAAAATCTAAAATTTATATAAGGAGATGTAAGGAGGCAAGTTGTGAACCTCCATTATTTTGGTTTCATCTGTAGCTAGAATTTCCAGATGAGATGCACCGACCCGATATTGATATCTGTATCAGTTTTGAGACAGAAGAAAATAAAAAATGGGCTAGATCCATAGGTGCAGATCTATTCAGTCTATTTCTATGGTAAAATTAAGTCGGGTTAAAAATCTGTGTGACATCAGGCAAGTTTAACCCTCTATGGACTTCTGTCTTTGATTTATTTAATACAGTACCGTCATTTTTAACCTTTATGGTCACATATTTGTTTTCAGGACTAAATTCCTTCTGTTTACACAAATAATTCCTCTTCTGATCTTAGACTGGCCTCAACTTGCCTTTTTGGATACACATTCATACAAACACTGAACTGCCAAAAGTATTTGCTCACCCATTCAAATGGTTAGTATTATTCAACTGTTGGAATCAGGTGTTCCAATCACTTCCATGTCAACAAGTGTTTAAAATAAAGCACCAAGGCTTGCAGACTGTGTTTACAAACATTTGGGGAAGAATGGGTCACTATTAGGAGCTCAGTGAACTGTGATAGAAGGCCACCTGTGCAGCAAATCCAGTCGTAAAATCTCCTGGCTCGTATGCAAATATTCCAGTCAACAGTATCATTAGAAAATGCAAGCGTTTGGGAACAACAGCAACTCAGCCACCAAATGTTCGGCCACATAAACTGATTGGAGCGGTCGGTGGATGCTGAAGAGCATTTTTTCTGCAGTCAGTCATTAAACACCTCCAAACTTCATGTGGTTGCAGATCAGCTCTAGAATAGTGAGCAGAGAGCTTCCTGGAATGAGTCTCCATGGTTCAGCAGCTGCATCCAAGCCATTCATCACCGAGTGCAAAGAGTTAAATGCAGTGGTGTAAAAGATGCCAGAACAAAGGAGACGCCATGAATCATCCTTCTCCATCTGGGAATCTGATGGACGAGTCTTTAGCTGTTGCCAGAACTAGTCTGACTGCATTGGTGTAAAGTTTGGTGGAGGGGGGGTTATGGTGTGGGGTTTGTCTTCAGGAGCTGGACTTGGCCCTTAGTTCCAGCGAAAGAAACTGAATGTTTCAGCATAACAAGGCATTTTGAACAATTCCATGCTCCCAACTTTGTAGGAACAGTTTGGAGCTGAACCTTCCTCATGTTTTTGCACCAGAGCACAAAACAAGGTCCATAAAGACATGGATGGCAGAGTCTGATGGGATGAACTTGACTGACCGGCACAGAGTCATGACCTCAGCCTGACTGAACACCTTTGGGATGATTTAGATTGGAAACAGAGAGCCAGGCGTTCTGGTCCAACATCCCTGCCTAGAAGAGCTGAAGCTGTTCGTCACTGAGAGTGATGAGTCTGACGACTGTCAGACATCCAGAGTACACAAAAAAATCTAGTAGAGGTTTATAATGTGCCAGTAAATACAAAAGGTAATTTTAAAGTATTTTTACTTGAAATTAGATAAATTGGGCTAACTTTTAAAGATTATTATATAAACTGTCTGCTTTGTTTTTTTATTTGATTGATATAAAATGAGCATTTGTTTAATTTTCTAATTTTTATTTCAGGAGGCTTGATTTTAGTATTGCTTTTTGTGGCACAACGTCTGTCTTAAAAACGTTACAAAAAGATATCTTAATTAGTATTTAAATTTTAAAGTTTATAAAGTTCTTTTCATCAAAACGTCCACAGGAGTTGGATAGTGAAAACAAAATAAGTAAAGCCCAATGTTATCTCTATATGCAGAGCATGAAAGAAATTACACCCAAAATATGATTATCTGGACTTAAGGTGACCAAACTTACCAGGAAACACATTTTATATTATAGAATAACACCTCAGTAATATAAATCAGAGTAGTAATCTATTACAACCAGTCCGATTCTCCTCATCTGGTCCCATCCACTCTTATGGAGATGGTCTCTGATAAATACCACACTGTGGACGTGACTGTTGACAACAAGATTCTTACATAATCAAACATAAAATAACAAAGAAAATTACTGTTCTCATGATGACAAGAACAAAGTTTGTTTTGGCTCCGATTATTTAAACTTCACAAGAAACTCAGCTGCCAAACTCTAAGGTTGCTCCATCCACTGTCCTTTACGTCACACCTGAGACCGACAGGACGAGAACATTTGGATGCGTTTTCAGAACGATTAAGGAAGAGGAAGCTGAAGAGAAAGATGATTCATTGATGCTATTTGCAATTGTTGAGGAAATTTGGAAGAACAAGAAAACACAGGACACAATGTCTGGCTTCTTAATGGATTCCCACTAGCAGTAAAATCTCACCTTGATATCTTTACATTCAGATCACCTCCTGTGATTTGACGCTCCATGTTTTTCCAGTTTGTGAAACAAATATTTCCTTCCATTCAACACTAAATCTACATATTAAAACTGATTTGGAAGAAGCAGCAGTAGCTTAAATGTATACGACGATGCATGTACGCAGTGTGTCAGAAAATAAAGAAAAGCTTGGTGCGCAGAAATACTTTTATGCCGCATCTAAATCAAATATGACTAAACTAAAAATGAAAAGCAACGGGGAAGCATCTTTGAAGTCAGGACATGTTAGTTGATGTAACTGATCCAGTCACAACTCCCTCAAGAAGCGTCAAACTCCAGCTTTGATGTTTTATAAAAATGCTCACCCAATAAGGTTTAGGTTGAAAGGGGAGCAATGTCATTCTGGTGGACAAGAGAATTTGTTTGTTTTTACCTGCATTGCTCCTGTAACGCCTCGCGAGCAGAGAGAGGAAACCCAATGAGATATAACATATGACACATCACAAAGAACCACGATGCTACACTTGTTTTACTGAACAGGGCAGAACAAGGCAAACAGAGATGTAGTAGAAAAACACAAAGGACAGATTTCTGGAATCGACTACTGTCAGGCGATGCAAGAGGCTGGAACAATTAACAGAACGATATTGACACTCCAGGCTTAATGTCTGAAATATGTGCATTAATTTAATGAGCTCGTCTAATGCATTGAGTGGAGAGAATCAGAGCTGAATCTACAGACTTATCCACACTGGGAAATATAATTATGACAGGCGTTTTATAATTTTAGTTTAGCTGCTACAAGTGCTATTTTCTTCCGTAAGCCCAGGGAAGCCATGCTTGATCTATTAGTTGAGCTGTAATGGTCAGGATTATGTTTTCCTTACTAAAAAACGAACATTTTCTCATGAACATTTCTCAGCACTTTTGGATATAATTACTAAGAAGTATAGTGAACATGTTCATCTGCACTGCAGAACGTGCACGTTCTGGTCACTTCTGTGGGGAAGAAGAGTCAGTAATTGCTTTGCTTTGATAGAGCTAAAACTAATGCTGTTTCTTTTATTTCTTTTTTAGTTTAGCTTTTAGGATAGTTCTGACAGTGATTTGAGTTTTGTAGTCATGTGGGGAAATAATTCCAGCCCTGATGAAGTCTTTACAACCCAAACACCGAACGAAAAGGACATAAAAGAGGATTAAATAATCAAAGATTTTTTTTAAACTGGTAAATCTATGATACCAAAGTGATTTTAATGATATTCCTAATTAAGTGGTAGAGTGACTGAAACATTTCATTCGTTGTCCAGAGCATATATTCACTAATTTACAAGATCAAGTTAACTTTCTGGAAACATTACAGTTTGCATGAATATAAAGAATCATGGAGTGAAAAATAAAGAAGCATTTATTGCTTTTTTAATATTTTAAATTTTGAGTTAAATGTCTGTATAAAAGTCAAACAGATAGTAAATTATAAAGATAAAATGATAATCGTTGTGATAAAGAGTTTCTTTGTTTTCTTTTGGCTGCTCCTGTATCCAGAATGACCTGGTCATAATGATTTGCTCACAGACTTGGTCAACTTTTTAGCATTGGTGTCCTTCATGACACAAACCTGGATCCTCCACATCAGTCATAGACTTTAACTGCTTCACAGTGGGGAGTTTTTAGCTGCAGTAGTAATAGTCCTGTGTTTTAAACAGCATAACTTCTATTTTTATATAAATACTTGAATACTTTGATTCTGTCCTATTATACCGTCACACTAGAAAATCTCCCACCAGATCAGATTCCAACCAGCAGTAATAAATACTATTTCATAAACACTTCTTATATGTAAGGATGAAAAGTTAGAACCTAATTTTCTTTTAAAGTTTTAGAAATATTTGAATCTCCAAGTCAAAATGCAAACCCTTCAACTTCTGCATGTTTTGCTTTGGATCCAATCAAGGGATTGATATTTTCATTAATTATCCAAAAATTAATCTCAAAATGTATTATATTTATTATAACAATAACCATATTTATATAGTAATAAAAGATGCACCCCCTTTATATCCAAACATTTTTAAAAAGGTGAAGTTTTGTATTTTGTAACAAAAAGGAATAATTATTTGCTGCAGATTTATGTGGGAGGACAATAGATGATCAGTTCTACATGACTCTGTTCTTAGATGTCTTTAATCCTTTTTGCATTTAGGCAACTGAAAAACATTTCTAGGTTCCCAAGTTCCTCTGCTGAGAGATCAGTGTTTTGGATCCGATATGTTTTATGGGATAGTAAAGGCGTTGAAACCCATCGTTGTTTGACTAAAGCTGCTCACGACGCTAAACTCAGAAATTTGTTTTTAAACAATGAGGACATAAGAAAAGATTAATAGAAACTTCATCCAAAAGGACAGATGGAAGGATTTAGTTTTTAACTGAACATCAGTGCTTTGGCTACAGGGATTTTACTGCAGTGTTGAAGCTCATTTAGCAGGTTTTCTTCTTGTACTTTGTTTTCATGAACACATATTTGCTTGTAATGAAGGCTTGTCTTTTGATTTTTTTTTTTTTTTACTTTACTTTGCTTCAAGCGTCTGTAAGCTTTCTTCTTGGTCTGCTTTGTGCTGCTAACTGATGTTGAAGGTCTTTTATTTGTATATCAGAAACTGTCTTTGTCTTTTTAGAAGTCATTGTGTTCTGAGCGATCATCATAGAGACGAACATATCAATACAGGAAGCTTGGGTCTAGGTAGAGCAGATGCAGGTGAAACAAGCATCAGTGAAATTTGTTTACAAGAAGAATAATTTGGGAGTCTGAACATTAATATATATAAAAAACAAAAGTATTAACATATATTTTACTAATTCTCTGTTTTAGTTTGACCTTATTTTAACTGGATGAACAAAAACTCTGCACTATGGTTGCACCAGTTTTCCCTCAAACTATTTCAACAGACATATCCAGCTGTATACACTATTGTAGACTTTGTAATACTGTAAACTGAAATCTACAAACATGGGAGATCTGTTGGCACTGCTGGTAAAGATGCTTCAAATCCTTTAAAAAAATAATTCCTTTATTTCAGCAGTGAAATCTCCCACTAACAAAACCCAGTTTTCAGTTTTAGTTAATAAATACTTTTCATTTTAACAATAATCGCTATGAAATACATGTAAGTTAAACTCAACACTGTAAATTACACAATCGGAACCAGAATCAACGTTGATTGTCAGGTTTTTGGCTCATAGACGGGGAATCTGACTACAGTTTTCTATTTTCTACATCATAACCAGCAGTGCAAACACTAATGTGTGTAGCATGCTTAAAGAGAGTTCAAGGACAGGGTAATAAAAATAAGATAATATTTGCATGCTTGTTTTTAATCAAAAGAAAAAAGGTAGTAGGTGTGTTAGATGGATGTAGGAAACTTCTAATTAGTAACATGACACTTTCTGTTTCCCTGAGGTGTAAATTTAATGTGACACAAAGGTCCATTTCTCTGAGCCACTAATCAAAATGGAAAGACAAGAGGACATGCCCACAGGGCTCTGGGGTGGATGAGTGGCCACATATATTTCTGCCGTAAGACAGATGGAGCAGGATCGCAGAGGAAGGTACAACACAGAGCTCAATATTACAGAACAGCAACAAAGAGCTTCACCGTGGGGTCGCCAGGTCTCCATAACAAACATCAGCTGGTATCTACATGGCAACCGGTAGTTTCAGAGGCTACCAGGAAAGAGGTTGTTGTTTTCCACTATCACAGACATGAAAAAGGGCAGATTGTTTAACTCTTGAATTCATGCCACACTCTTTGGTCAGAAAGGACAAAGAATGAGTTTCTTTTTTGGCAGGAGCCTCTCCATGAAGGGCTGGTGAATAACAAAGGATGGATATGTGACAGGATAACAGATGGCGACTGTTTAAGGCAGGCATGCCCAAGCTCGGTCCTCGAGGGTCTGCTGTCCTGCAGCTTTTAGAGGTTTCTAGCTTCAGCTCAGCTGATTCTGATGATTGCAGCTCAATAAAAGCCTGTTAATCAGCTATCAATGGAAATCAGCTGTGCTGAAGCAGGAAAACCCACTACAACCTGCAGGACAGCGGCCTTCACGGACCGACTTTGGACATGCCTGGTTAAGGGGATAGTGTGAATTCCTTCATGTGAGATAATTGAAATGTTTTGTCATCAATAATTTTCTCTCGGCTCAAAGTAATATTTGATTTTACTGTCAGTTTGTTCAAAGTTAATATTCGTCTGATCAAACATAAGCCCTGTTTTTGGTTTCATATTCACACTTTCAAAAGCCTCTCATTAGCACTGGTGTTGTTTTCACAGAAAAACATCTGTTACTATGTGAAGATACGTTGGTTTAGAGTAGCAGCTGTATCAATCAACAACTCGACTGACAGCTCTAAGAACACAGATCATTTGGGAGGTTTTCATCAGCTGTGCAGCAGCATCAAAGACTTTTTCCCTGTATGTTTTTGGTGTCTCTGATCTAATGATCCTGGAAGACTCACGATCCGGTGATTCCACAAATCATCTGATGAGGTAAACTGATACAGCTGACGATATAACCTCCTGTGGTAATACGGATGTAGTTTGACTGAAAAAGAGAAGCATCAAACTTCCTAATAATCTCCTGAGAAAGTGACAACGTTTAGGAAATGTCATCATAACATTGCATCCCAGATTAGGAGTATTTTCAAGATTTATTTGATTTTAAATTGTTAAAATTAGTTTAATCCGAGGATATTTCTAATTATAATCTAATTTATCTCCACCATACAATGGTTCATACTTGATTATTTCTGTATGCAAATGATCAAACTGTATGATCGTACCTTCACCGAAAAGGCTCACCAGACGCTAAATTTACTTTTTCTTTGGCTATCAAAGTTTTAGGATGAACTACAGAAAACAGCATTAGAGAGAAAGCAAGACTCTGGATGATCAAGAGAGATTGCTTAGAAAGAGGAATGGTTGAAGATTGCTCTGTCTTCATACTCTGACACTGTTAAATGTAAGGGGAGAAGAGTAAGTGCTGCCAAATTGGGAAATGAGGGTTGTGCAAAGTATTGATTGCAGGAGAACCAAACATAGTGCTCTGGTAGTGATTTTGAGAAAAAAACAATTATTTTCTGACATGAAAGTTATTTTCCAAATGAATAAATGTAGTCAAGGTAAAATTGGACTTTTTTAAACATTTGTGAGATGAGTTACTGCGATGCATTAAAAAGCTACCTTATTCTAGGCTGTTTAAACAACTTAACTGGGGTGTAATTAAATGTATTTTTGTGTTTAAGTGATTGAAAACAAAAAGGTACATAGATTAAGGGTGCAATGATTAATCATGATTAATTAATTATTGAATAATCATTGATTTTAACTAAATAACACGTACTAAAACATGTCAATATGGGTTTTTATGGTTTTTACATTTAAAATTAATTCAAAATGCACAATTTTTCTCTAAACTTTTAAATATTTGTTCATTTAGAAATGTTAATTTATTGAAAGTATCTATTTTTAGATTGATGATGGATATATTAGTCAGTTACTCAGATAACTGATAGCTGCACCCCTGTAATAGATTATTGAAGCCCAAGCTGTGCCCCAAAAAAATACCCATTACTGTGTAATTCATACTCTTTGTGTTAACGAGGTGTTTTTTAACCAAAAAGAGATTTTTACTGACAAATAATGCTCTGATAAATAGTTTTCTCTGATCCTTACTGACCTGCCAAAGAGAGAAGAAGCACAAATCAAATTACGCCTCCCGAACACATCCGCACGATGCACTATTTCTTGTATACAGACTGGACTCACTCTATCATGCCCACATTTAAAAAACCACCAATACATCAGGAGCAATTTCAGGATCAATATCCAACCCGAGGACATTAAAGCTCAGCCGGAGCCAAAAAACCACCCAGCTCACTCTCTTCAGAAAACCATAAGATCCTTCACTATCTCCAATCTTCCTTTTACACCTGATTATCGTTGCTCCGACATGACATGAATACAGCAGAAAAAAAACGAGGTCTAATTGGGCTGAAAGTGAAAACACCTGTGTGTGTGTATTTGTGTGTGAGAACTTTTAGGGAAACGGGAAGAAACTGTGCTAGCGTGAAGGGTGAAGACTAACGAAATGAAAGGAGGACATCCTGCCAAGCCTAAACAATGTTCTCCTAACATATTATTTCCATAATTCCTGTAATTTGTGCTTAGTAGACGAGCAACTACACCACATAACAGATCGTTCCTTTATTTTTAGGGCTTCTCCTTTAGTGTTTTGTGGGCATCATAAGTAACAGAGCAGACCTCCTTTTGAAGAAAAGCAGTGAGTTGTTTGCAGAAAGGAAAAACACAGGTGCAGCCAGCATTAGTGATAGCCTCTTTCCATTGAAGTGTTATGGGCTGACAGCAAATCAGCATGAAAAATCCAAAGGAGCTGGAAGTGGAACACCTGAATGGACTGCAGCCATCATTATTAGTTTATTATTCACACCTGTGCTTTTCAAACTGTGTTCATCAATAAAACCTACTTATATTTCCTCCCCCCCAAAAAACAAAATCATGCAACTGATAATTTGGAGTTTTGTCACAGCATGGAAATTAAATAATTACCCATAAAGGTAACTTGACTATCGACAGTAATCATCAAAATTAGATGAATATGGAGTGAAAAAACAGAGTTGCCAGGTTAAATCAATTTCTGTTTTTTAAAATCCTGATGGCAGGGTAGAGAAAAGGGCACGAGCAGCATGAACCCATCAATCTCTTCCAGCTCGCTGCAAACGTGATGGGCTGTTTCTGTGGTAGCACAGTCGGATCCTCCAACCAATTAAGCATTATTTTAATGCCCCAGGACGGCCTGCTTTTTTTTCTTTATTATTTCTTTATCATTCCTCTTGCAGCTTTATAAATTCAACGAGTAGCAAAGCTTGGAGTGATTGGTGAAATTAGTCAAAATATAACTTCACAATCACTCCTGAAGGAAGCATTTACCTTTCAGGAAACATTCCTACATCAGCAATCACATATGAAGAATAAAGGCTTTAATTTAAACATCAAACTTCATCCGAATTATCTTTGTGTGTTAAAAAGCAGAACTGGCTCTCTGTATTTGGTTCTCACTAATTAATGATTTGCATATAATTCAAAAATAAAAGGAATGGTGTTGTATAAAAAATCCTTTCGTAAATCTTAATCAGCCATGCCTTTCTGTTCCGTAAAAAGCATACAAACAGAGAAAAGGCGGTCCATTGTTGTTCCCCTAAGATAAGCTAGCTGCAAAGCCCAGTGTGTCTAAGATCTAACACATCAAAACTGATGTACAGTGTTTTCACGAGTCTCCGACCGGCAGTTTTAAGTTTTAAAATCCCTGTAGACACACTTGTCAGCTAACCTGCAAAAGCATTCGTACCTCCTGGCCTTTTCCATTTTTTCTCATCATGGAAGCTTCATTTTTGTGGCTTTTTATAGTTTTTTTGTAGTGGTTCAACATAAGATAATATTGTATAAAGGAAGAAAATAATGACAAATATTAATAAACAGAAATATCACAAGTGGGGTTTGCTTTTGCAATGATAGTGAATAATCACCTTTAGATGCATTTAAATTTAAATGTCTTTTATCTTTTTATCAGACTCATGATTCTGCAAAATATGGTGTGAAAATCCAGAGCATCCATGGACAACACTGAGGTTAAAGGCACCTTTAAGTTTAATACTTTTTTAAGTGTAATATTTATTTCTGGTGCAACAAACCCAATTTTCATGTTTTCTTCTACTTTCCTCTAATTCTTATCCTTGTATACTCCCATAAAGCCAACAGAAAGCAGACAATCTGTTCCCATAATGTTCATAATGTTCCCAAGACCATTAAGTCTTTTTAATATAGCTTTACTGTAGATATAAAGCGTTTTTATAGATCTTATTAAATGTGGTAAGGTTTGCCTCATGATCTCTCCAAATGTATTTCGTTGTACATAAACATGCATAAAAGTGAAGATGGCAAATAAAAAATCTGTTTCTGTAGCTCAGAGAATAGACTTTAAAATCCTTCTGTTAGTCTATGAATCACTGAATAGATCAGCACATCAACAGATGACAGGTTTGTTGTCAGTGGATCAACCTCCCAGAACCTCTCAGGTCTTCTAGTTCCACCCAGAACCAGAACCAAACATGCAGAAGCAGCATTTAGTTCCTCTGCTCCACTGATCTGGAACAAACTCCCAGAAATCTATAAAACCTGCTGAAAGCCTGAGTTCTTTGAAGTCAAAGTTAAAAGCCCATTTGTTCAGAGCTGCCTTTGACTGTTGAAGTTAAACTGTTAACTGAGGGATTATTAGTTTAAGGTTTTGGTCCAACTGTTTTATCTGTCTTACTCATGTTTTATGTTCATTTGCTTTTACTCTGCTTTTATTTCTTCTTAAATTTCACTGTGCAATTCATGTGAAGCACTTTGAGTCGTTCATGTTCTGAATTGTGCTGTTAAAAAAATAAACCTGCTTTGTCTTTCTGATTTAAACTATTTCATCTTATCTCTGGTTTTATGCTGTTTTTTTTTTTTGGGGGGGGGGGGGGTTTATCCTGTGGGGTAGTTGGATAGGTTTAGTTTCTCAGGATAAAATTGTTTTTGTCTTTGCTTCAACTTTGACCAGCTTGTCCCACTTACGAAATGCATCCACTCATGATGCTCCTACTCCAATGTTTAGGAGTAAGTATTTTAAAAATGCATCAATAGCCTTTAGCTTCAAAATCAAGGAATAAAACAAAAACCCCAATAAAATAAATTGAAACTGAAGTTATAAAATGATAAAATATGAAAAAAGTAACCAGTAATGCTGGTGAAAACTGAAGGAGAGTGTTTCTCTCTGTACCTATCGAGACAGAAAATAGAGGAGAACATTTCCACAGCATCCATTTTACGTGTTTAGACACAACTGATTCATAAGGTTGAAAAATAAAGCACCAGGACAGCAGCCTAGATGCAATAAACACATTCACAGTAATAATTTAGAGGTACACACCTTAATGACAATGAGACACAAGCTTTGTTCAAAACAAAGGGTTTGAAACTCGAACAAATCCAAGTATAAATCACTTCCTACTCAAATAAAATCCCCAATAACCAACAGAATGAAATGATGCAAGAGGGATTCAACTCGTATCTAAACACTGTCACACACACTGTCTCAAGTCTGTGATTGACTCAGGCTGATATTTGAGCAAATTAAACTATGTGCACAGCTATCCTACGATTAATCACACTATCATGAACACATAACAGCTTGCAGCATACCTTGAACACACATTTTTCACCTTTAAGGGTAAAAGCTTCAAAGCATCCTAGATGGTTCCAAGGTTATTCGTTTTTATGATCTCATTTCTAAGTGTCCTGTATTGACTTTGCACTTTGCCCAAAATGAAAAGGTTGGGAGGGGAAAAACTCACCCAAACCACTTATGTAATGAGTTGCTATAGGATGTCTGTACCGACCTTCAGTGAATTAGCCAATGCTTTGCCCTCCAGCTAGGTGTACCTAATACTAGCAAATGCTAAACTTTCATCACAAATCTATAGGAGTATCCTGAAGCGACGATAAATGTAACTGATGCTCATGGCAGCAGTGTGCAGAAACTGTAAGCAAACAGAGAGAGCGAGTTCTTCAGCTGCAGCGGGCGTATTATCCTTACCTCGGGGGTTGCTGAGCGCAGCTTCGGTGGCCTTTCTGCCCTCCCCACAGTGGCTCTGGTCAAATGGCAGGCATTGCTCTCCCGTCCCTGCCACTACTTCAAGGTTGCGTGCCGGATCCTTGGGCTGCCCGAGATTCCTCACTCTGTACACCCTGCGGCTGCTTGTGTCAGACACGTAGAGGACCTCACCCACTGGGTCCATGGCCAGATAGTACTTATGTGCAGGGCTGGTGCTTCAAAGAGAAGACAGACAAAGTTGAAAACGAGGTGAAAAACATAAAACATAAAGCATTTATACTCTCTGAGATTGCTAAGGACTGAACTTCTGCTGACAGAAACTAGCCCAATTAAGCAAGAATAAATTTGCTGTTGCATTCAGGGGAAGAGTGGTTACTTGGATGCAACCAGGTTATTTCAGTGAATATTATTATGAAACTCTGCCTGGACTCAAACAAGATTAATGTCAGCTCATTTACATAGTGCAGATGGCTGCAGCACAACAATCCAACAGTAAGCAGTGATCTCATTTTAGGATTATAAGTAGAAATGCTTATTTTATAACAAAACATATTAAAGTAGCTGTTTACTGTGTGTTTTTATAAGCGACCTCTTTCCAGTCGCTTCCGTTCCCTTAGGTTCATAGATATCAATGTTATGGATGCTCCTCTACGGTTCTATCGGTACATTTAGATCTGCTAAAGGACTGGACTTTGGCTTTACTCTGCCTAGATTCTTTTCTTTTTCATCCACTCTGTTGTACGTTAGCAGCTGTGTTAAGGATTATTGTCCTGTTGAGAATCCAGTTTGGGGCATTCAGTCTCATTTTTGACTCTAAAATATTTGATAAACAGATAATATTGGTTTATTAACCCAGATAATGTTCGCTGGGTGTGAAAGAAGCCATAACTATTACACCTCCACCTCCATGCTTGACTCTTGGTTTGCAGATGTCAGTGCTAGCACGGGGTAGCTATCGGGGTTTCTCTGAAAGATTGTGCTGTGAATGTCTGCTTCTCTACTTTGAATAAGTTTCCATAACATTAATGTCTATGAGCCTAAGTGAACAGAAGCAATTATAAAGAGGTCACTTATAAAACCACACAGTAAATGACAATTTTAATGTGTAAATTAATATGATTAAAGGAACTAGTTAAAAGAAGTGATTATTCAAATGCAACTTTAGGAACCTTTGCTAAATGTCTAACTCTGAACTTACAGCCAAAGGCCACAAAGTAAAAGTTTTTAAGAATAGAAAAAAATCAGTTCTATATCCTATAACTACAAACCATAATATTTTCTTAAAAAAAAATCAAAGTGTGTCGGACAAACTTTATTTTGTAGCAGCTCTTTCAAGGTTTTCTCAATGTTTTTTGTTTTGCTTGTTTCACCTCTAAAATTTTCAGCCTATTTTCTAATGCAAACCTTTTCCCTCTTTGCATTGAAAGATGCCTCAATCAGCTGTGGTTTTAAGGCGATCAAACTCAAAGCAGGTCTTTGAAAATACCCATATGTACATTTTTTTAGGTGTCTTTAATACTTTTGGATCTTTATTCTGCTGCCATGACCAGCAGAACGCTTTGGTATCGAGCAGTCAGTTAACTGCCAGTGTAAAATGAAATCAATGCACTCTGTGCTGATTCTGGGTGACAATGGACCCCTGCAGTAAAGCAGTCCGAGGGCCACTATGTATTCAGCACATCTCATGGGGGATGGTGCTTTTTTCTTAGAAAGCTTGATTGTTTTCCTTTAGATCCTGCAGCAACAAAACACCTTTTCTTTGGACTGTTAAACATCCTTTGAAACAATAAAATAACTTCAATGTAATTAAACTGTCCTTTTATTCAACTTATAGTCAGTGTTTTTTCAAAACTTGCTACCAAATTCAGGGAAATTCCTCCTTAGATGTTATACAAGTTCCTTTCTACAACAACAAATTACCTTCATTACACCAACAAGAAACCTTAAAGGAAACTTCTTGCTTAAACTGTACTATAATTTATCTTTCTAACCCAATGGTCTTGTAATATTCCTAAACCATTTTATTTCTTTTTGAAGGTGAGTTTCCACTTGCAGTTTGCTTTGTTGGCTTAGGCTGACAGTAACCTGTCACATCGCTTTGCTGTATTTTTTTCTTTAATCTTTTTTTTTTATACTGGTCTAAAATATGCCTCATAAATAACAAATGGATGGTGTTTTTTTTTTGTTTTGTTTTTGTTGATGGACTTTCCAAACTTGCAAACCAGTGCTGCCTGGCACACTAATTGGATCCCATTAGGCAGAGATGTCACAAAGAAGCTGGGAATTGTAGGAAGGAGCGGAAATAATATTTGAAGCTGTTTTTTTCACAAGCAAAGATCTGTTCAAAGGAGTTGAAGGTTTGTGTGCCTGTAACGAACTGCAATGACAAGTGTAGCTCCTAATTTTAAAGGAGCGAGGTAAGCCTGTGGAGTCAGGACTCATGTGCTAAATGTGTTGATGACTCGTGTCCGTGCATTAATCTAACCACTCTTGAGTTTGTTTAGGAGCTTGCGTGGTGCACAGCAAGTAAATACGACAGAACTCACATTCATTCAAATCTTCTGCACTTATATAACTGTTAAGTACGAGTACTTTTAAGATTATTATTTTAGCCAAAATGATGTTTGTAAAACGAGTATCCAGGACTCTATTTGACAAAGCAGGTCTTTATACGGCATGGGCATCAATATTGTTCCAAGGATTTTAACTGAGATGACAGAGAAATGTTTTTACATCCAATTATCTGGTGGGGAAAATTAAATTTAGTTCCTGCCTTCAACGAACAATCCATGGATGTTTTACCAGTAGTCTGGTTAAAAAGATACCAACACATTAAAAACAAAAGATCGACCGAAAAATGACAAATTATAGAAACAGTGTTTAAGTAATTTGGGTTTCATTTGTAAAAATCAAATGTCATAAATACAATTCTGCCAAAATGTAATAATGATTGCATTAAAAAATTAAGACGTTCACATAACTAATAATAAGTTGTTTAGAAAGAAAAACACAGGAGGCGGTGCACCCATCAAATGTGGTGCATCACCGTCTCGAGCCTTTGTTCTGGTTACAAAGATCGTTGTCGGTGGAGGAGGAGTAAGCAGTGCCAACAGTAGATTCTTCTACTTTCTGTTAAAATTTAGGACCATGCATACGCTTTAGCCTCCAAGAGGAAAGAGAAAATAATCAAGAAAAGAAAAAGAAGGAATAACCAGCGGAGGACGAGAGTTTATGTTGGTGCAGCTTTACTAGGAGGAGGTAATTCATGAAGGAGCTGGGCTTCAAAACAGGCGTGAAGGTTGGAGGCTTTCTGCTGGGAAGCTAAATTAATTCAATATTACAGTGAAGTTTATTTTGACTTTATGTTAGAAACAGAGCAGTGTAGTTCAGAAACCACCCTGTCCTCCCAGTGGTTGCTTTATTACCCTGTTATTCGCCACAAAGGTCATACCAGCAGGCAGCTCTAGCTGTTAGCTGTTAGCAGTAGCTTAGTATCAAATATATGGAGGACATAACTGTAACTTATTGGCATCAATAAAAAACAGAATCGTGTATCGGTTTGTACCTCATCACCTGATGAGACACTAGAACTGGGGGAGAAAGTCCAATTTATGACACTCCTCAGCAGAGAGGTTTTAATAACAGCAGGATTCAATATTGAATGTTGGGGAGTTGAAGTTTGAGGATTTATAACAACATTTGTTATTATCAGGTGATCCATAAACATTATGTTTCTAAATAAATCTAATGATGATCCATATCTTGTAGAGAGGACAATGGGGATATGTTTATAGTGAGGTTATATGGCTGGTTCTAGATGGGTTTGGATTGTATTGATTTGTCAGCAATGAATACATTTAATCACATGTCAGGTACGTAGACACGAAGAGCTGCATGTGTAATACAAATATTCAATTTAAAAATACTTTGTTAATCCCTAATAGAAATTAAATAGTGAGTATTGTCTCATCTAGGTATATGTAGTTCTTACCATAAGCTTCATTCGCATACATTTTATTTTAGATCTAACACATTTAAGACCTCTGGTGCATTTTTAGAATATGCCATATTTCATCACTCATATCTTATTCATGCATGTATTCCTGACAGCGTCTCTGCTTTTGATCTTAGGTGATCTATATTTCATTTGATAGCGTTAACTGATTTATTTTTAAGAAATTTTCAGGGACTTATTTTCGAGCATAAAGCAAAGTAGTGACAGAAAAGAAAGGTAGAACAATAAACCAGCTAAGCCTTGACTGAGCTCAATGAGTCATGTGAAAGGTGGAGCGGCTGCTTATTGAGCAGAGGTCGTAAATGTGAGGCATGTTTTTGTTCCTGCTTCTTTAGCCATCGGTGCAGGACCTATGCTAACTTTGGCATACTGTGAACATCGATTTCATTTACCCTTAAAATGACTGCGAGCTGCACTATACTAGAGCTCGATGAATGCCAACACTGTCAGCCGCAAATTGAGGACTAACTGAAGTACGATGGCTGCAGTTCATTAATTACAAAACCACAAGGCTATTGTGTTGGACTGTCGGGACCTGGACACAATGATCTTTCCAAAAAATAAAAGAGAATTTAAATTTTGCACTTTAAACGCAGCAGAGTGAGTTGAAAGCAACACTTTGTACTCTGAAATCGGATGTCAGCTGGGGTTTGGTCAGAGGTTTCCATCTAATTAAACCTGACAGCCTGTTAAAGTGGTTTTTTTTGGTTGCCTTTTTCTGTGGTAATTCAATGACAAACATTTTCAATGAAAACATGAAATGTCAGGAAACAAATTATGTAGCCATGCTTCAATATTTCTACTCATTTAAACCAACAGACTTGTGTTTTGTAGCTAATGGGGTCCTAAATGTTCCTTTGATTCCAACCTCAGCAAATGGTTCCCTCCATTTTAACCTTCACTATTAAAAGTTAAAATAAGTGTTTGATAAAAGCCGCCACCTCCAGCAACCTTAAAAATAACAAAACACAAAACAGACAGGGGTGCTGTCAGTCATCTAGTCCATTAAGTGCATAACTGTTTACAGAGTTCAGCCCTGAACTGCACATCCATAATTTAAACTGGATCCTCTGAGAGGTTTTTTTTTACTGACTTTCAGAACGTGCCACAGCTCAGAAGAGCTCAGGATTTTTTCATGGGCCTCTTAAAGCGACCAAAAACATCAGCGAAGCGCATATTACTGGCTGAAAATAATTTATCGGGCTTTTGTTTTTCCTCAGTTTGATGCCTATGTTTCTGAATGCCTCCATCCTCTGCAGGGAAAGTGAACAACAACAACCACATCACAGGCAGTCCCCCTCCAGCCCTTCCTGATTCCTTCCACATTGAATATAAGCAATGATCAGAGTTGATCTGCTGCAGCAGTTTCTTTTCTTTCTCTCTGAATCAATCGTTTGAGCGCTCAGATAACCCAGTTAATCAGCTTTCTTTCTTGATCAGACACTTAAAGGGACAAAATATTTTACACATCAGTTGTGAGTTAAGTACTTCCTATAGTTTTCCTTCAGAAAGCACCTTGTTTTCAGGCCCCTTTTAGCTGATAGGCACTTTGCTAGGAAGAATGAATGGTAAAAAGCTTTGAAAGTTGAATGGGAATGAATTATTAATGTATCTGACTTTGGTAGAACAATGGAAGAGAACAAAGAAGAAACACTAACATAGTGCTAACAGGGGAAAGCAGCTGTGGAGAAAAAGATAGAAGCAGGAACTAAAAGCAAAACCTCCAGGGTGCAAAAGAAGAGCCTCCAAAGTGTCCTAAGAAGAATCCAGTTCATGCAAACTAAACTAAGGAATCCATATCTTCTTCTACATGTACCCAGCATGTAGCAGATCTCCAACTGGCTCACAAGAGATCCTAAAATGACTACATATTACAAGTGTTTAAACTGCTTTATTCAATGTGAATTTAAAATACTGCAGAAGCTGGACAAATAAAGAGTTTAGCAAATTAAACAACCAATTTTCTTCAATTTAAATGTTGTATCCATTAACACCTTCCAGCAGTCTGCAGCTCTCATGCAGCCCCTCATGACTAAATGGTTTGTTTGCAGCAGATATTGCCTGCCTGATTTATGCAGTGGTTTTCAATAAAACGTTGTTTTGTCCACTTTGTGTTGATTTAATGCTTTAGCAGTTAGTTTTTT
Organism: Jordanella pulchra; assembly: GCA_034780135.1. Taxonomy (NCBI): domain Eukaryota; kingdom Metazoa; phylum Chordata; class Actinopteri; order Cyprinodontiformes; family Cyprinodontidae; genus Jordanella; species Jordanella pulchra. The sequence continues at coordinate 25,488 of JAUZNJ010069047.1, forward strand.
GCTATTCTCTCTTTTTAGTGTAACTTTTAAACTGTTATTCTTGGTCACTCCACTGCCTTGCACTAGTTTTCAACCCCCTCAAACCTAGAAATGCATTTTGAATATTGCTGTTACAACTAATCTGTTGTAATGTTATTTTGTAGACCAACACATAGTGGTGCATATTTTAACACATGGACTTAACTTAGGCTGATGGGGGCTCAAGTGGTAAAGGTTAATCCTGTTGCTGGTGTGTTGCCTGTTCAACCCCGCTCCATCCGTCTCCATTGTGTCCTTAGGCAAACTAAAATGACGTCATTTGGCATAAATCAAGCTTTAAAGATCAGTGCTTTTATCTCTAGCTGAGTGAGGATATACATTATATACATTTCCTCCAGCTCCACATTCACACTAGCACTGCACTACAGTCGGTAAATACAATAATAAAATTGTCTCATAAGGCATAAGTATCTGAAGCATCAGACACTGGATATGTGTAAATGTGTTTTAATGTGGCTTAAAAATGAAAGCTCCCTGTAAAAGTGTAACTTTGTGCAAAAAAATCTAAATCAATAAGAATAATATTAGAGTTAATAGCTTTGATATTTAAAT
>JAUZNJ010069058.1:0-26077 GCA_034780135.1 Jordanella pulchra
TATATATCTCATGTACCCTCCTTGGAAAGGGCAGAAAATAAACTGAATTTCCTTTTTGGGATTAATAAAGTATTTTTATATTGAATAAAAACAAAACAGAGGACCACAAAACTCTAGCAGTGTTAAAAGACAGAGTAGAAATGTAGAAATCTTTAGACTGAACTTATAAAAAAAACTCAAGTTTTGAGGGTCTTTGCATTTCTTTTTTTTTTAACCAGTTTCCATTGAATGTGTGTCGACAGAGTGACATGAAATAACATGAAGGTGTCCCCATCTTCAAATCTGGAAATGTGAGGGGAGGACACAACACTGAGACGTCTTAGGATTAAGTTTGTTTCATTACCTGCATCTGTTACAACACTGATACGTACTTTTCTCTGTATGCTTTCTCTCCTATCACTTCCTTTTTATGTACACGACTCGCATTGTGTTACCACTCTCATTTCTCATTTGCTGGACCCTACTCTCTTCATATCTGCAAACCAACAAGTGTTTATGCGATACTTTCTCATTGTTATACTTTTGGGATCATGGGGAGCGAGAAGAACCGCTGCAGGTTGTGCTCACAGACATAAATGTGGTTGTTTAGAAATACATCAGTTGATTTTAACGCCGCCTACATGACTTTGGTTTCAAGGCGCCTTCATGCTCCTGGTAAAAAAAAAACAAAAAAACATTCACACTGTAAAACTGGTGACTCTGCAGCCATGCTGGCCCAAAGGTGACAACTTTTACTATTTTGTGTCTGTTGTAGTATTTATTGTCTCCCGGGTCCCACAGAGTAGATGAATATATGGATGAAGCGCACCTTGTAAAGGGAGATCTAACCCCGCCTGCATCCTGTCCTGGAGGGAACCTCCTGCCAGAGCTTTGGCATTCTTTCTCTCCGTCATTATCTAGGGAAAAGAAAGGATTTTTTGACACCGTGGGAGAAAGACACAGGAAGATGCATTTACAATGTGTGTGAAAGTGGATGAGAATGGATCAAACAGAAGAGCAGCTTCACAGCCTGATATGCCATTCAACACATGCAAGAAAAACAAACAGGTCACACCTTGGAAGTGACAACAGAGTTATTTCAGCATAACAGTTCGAAGAAAGAAAGCAACAGAACCATAAAGCTCAAACAGAAAGAAGCTTTATTGATACACACATAAAATGAAAGAAGTCTTTATTCAGTTTGTCAGATCAGACGAGCAGCTTATCAATCCTTTCACTGACTGGTTTTTCTGTTTAGTTCTTCTTTTGGGCTGAAAGCAAATGTTTTAATATGAGGCTGACGAGAGATTGACCAATACAGGTTTTTTTTTTTTAAAGCCAATTATTTTGACATGAGTCTGGCTGATCTTAAATACGTGCTGCCATTTTTAAAGGGCCTTTATTTCAGGCTGACTTTGCTTCCTTTTTCTCAATGCACTTGCTAGAAATGATGAAAAGATAACAAATCTGACACAGGTCTCAATTTAAACAGAAAAAAAACTATTAACAACTTAAACTCAACTCAGGAGATGACTGCTTAATGTGCTAATGAATGCGCGTACGTATCGGCTAATACAAGAAATATCAGCAGCAGATGTATTGGTCTATCTTTGGGGTTGAATAACCTTTTGCTGCTCTTCTGATAAGAGCTTTCCACACACAACAGCAGTTTATGTAAATATTCTTCCAGTGAAGCATTTTTTGAGTTCAGACACTGTTGTTGGACAAGAAAGTCTGGCTATCAGTGTCTGCACTCATTCACCCTAAAGGCTGAAGTCAGGACTATATGCAAGTTCCAGATTTACTCAACCAGGCCTTTATGGAAATTGCCTTGTTAATTGGAGCCATGAGCACTTCCCTACTGGTCCAGAAAACAGTGGTGGTTTACTTTACATCATTTTGCATTTCTGTTTGTTTCGTGTTTATGTCTTGAGTGGAGCAGATCAACCACTGAAACTTACTGAGTGAAGCTCTTTTTCGCATCATAAACTTTAGAGGTGTGAATCTAATGAGTCTATAGACAGTTGGTGAATTCTATGCATTGTGCAGCTTAGCATCTACTTTCCTCATTCTGGGATTGTTCCTGTTTGCTTCCACTTTAGTATGACACCATCACTGTGAAATAAAAATAAAAAAATCGCAGACAGGAAATCTGACAACAGCAGTTGTTGCATAGCTGGCAGCCTATCATAGGTACCAGGAGACAAAGCAACCCTTGGTGCTGGAATTTTCCCCTTGAGGCACATAAATTACAGCAAACAGGTCTTATATGACCCCATTAAAAACAGTCTCTACTGTGAACTGAAGTCAGCAGTCAGTAAAGAGATCATATAGACGATTTAACAATTTTAAGACCTTTTAAGACTGAATCAAGACTTTAGCTCTGCTAATTTTTTACGAGGACAAAAAGAAACTGTTCTATATCTGCAGCAGGAACAGTAAAAATAAATCAGTTTCATGATTAGTAATCTGCCACTGTTTAAATCAGGTATTTTAGGACCCTTAAAGGTAGTGTGCAGAAGGCGTTTGGCTTCAAGAGGACGAATTGTTCACTGACTTGGCTTTTTATTCTGCAGCAGCCTCTAGCTGGAACAACTCACCCTGGAGCAGATCTCATGCAGGCTTGTGGCGATGGCTTTGGCCGGTGTATCACAGCGGAACACATGACATTTCAGGATCCTGGTGTTTTTGTCCCGCGCCACATATGCAAAGTCCCTGAAAACAAACAAACGAACAAACAAACCATGAGCATCAATAAGAACTATAAGTCAGGGTTGAAAAGCGACACGTCTGAGGCACAGATGAGGAATGAAGTGAAGTTTATAGACGTGATAGATGCCAAACATTCACACCCATACAAGTTGATCGATCACCACAGATCTATAAAGCAGTGGGATGCAAGAAGGAGCAAAATACAGAGACACCAGGTAAAACACTTTGTGAGATCAGTAGGAAAACGATTCAAGTCTGCTGAACAGAAAGGATTAAGAGTGTAAAGAAGAAAATTAATGCATTATAGGAGTACTTCTTCAGCCTTTAACAAACGTTTATCTACATCATGAACAACTGCTAACAAAGTAGCACTGCAGCTAACATCTGTGTCCTCAGTTGTTTTGGTAACCGGGAGGTTTTTATAAGATGGATAATCTTCTCTGATTTCTGCAGGAATTCTGATTGTGTGCTAAATGACTTTTGTTAGTAGCAGCTCGGTTGGGTTATTACAGCAGATAAAGGCCGCAGCAGCTCAGGCTACTGGTTGTACTGGTTTGATTATTGAAAGGTTGTTTACAGTTCAGGGTTTCCAGCCGGGAACGCTCTGTAGAAGGAATGCTCTGTACTCTGCATTGAGATGATTAGAGGGAGATTGGCTGTATTTCTGATGGGGGGAAAAAATGCGTATTATTGTTTTTAGCATCATAAAAGGAATGGCAATGAGCGCTTATATGTTCAAGCTGCTCCTGTTATGCTTTACTGTCACTCATAAGACTTGGACAGGCTTTGGACAGGTTTTCAGGACTGCCCTGTATTTAGGTCAACTATGACCAGATTCCCACATCATAATGCTGCCACCTCCATGCAGTAGGTAGTTTTGCACAAATGCCATTTTTCCAAGTTGGTTAAGAGGTTGTTTTTTTTTCTTTTTTCTTTAAACCAGCAAATCTTTTCCTTTTGAATCTTTCATGACTCGTGACAAACTATAAATGAGACATAATAGGAAATATGTCATGTCAGACTCCTCTACCTAAACTGGGGATCTGTGCTGCTCCACAGTTTGCCTCTTGGCTGTCTTTCTGATTAAAGTTTTTCATGTTTGACCAGTTCAAATAGTTGGACCTTCATGTTTGTTGACAAAATTTTCCTCTAAAGCGCACTGAGAGTTTCACAGAACAGCTGTAATCGTAGTGCCTTCAGAAGGCAAACAATGGAGCCTACTTATTCGGAGGACCTCTGATGGTAATTGGTTACAGTGGATTTCATCTAAAGACGGGTCTGCAACCAGCGGCTTCAGAGCCAGAACTGGCTCTTTATAACGACAGCAATGGCTCTTAGTAATGGCCTAAAATGATATAAAGTAATGTAGAATAATGATTTTGCTGGGGGTTTTTTTTTACAATATTTGGTTCAATTTGTACAACAGAATGACTTAAAAAGAACCAGAATTGTGTTTTAACATGTATTTTTCTTGTAATTAGCTTGGAAATTATGATATATATTTTTTTAATCAAAAATTATTCTTTCTTTTCTCTTTACTACAAGAGCTAACAATACAAATAAACTGGTTGTTTGAAATGGCAACAGTTTTACTATATCAGATATTTCCCAAAAATATAATTAAATATATATATTTTTGAATAGATAATATTTGAAGCTTTAAACGACTTTTACTCCGAAGGACTTGATGCAAAATGGCTCTTTGGATTTTAAAGGTTTTAAACCACTAATCTAGAGGTATAAGAGGAAAGATCACTGAATAAAAAGTTAAGCCTTACAGATTAAAAGTTAACAAGTTCAATTAGTATTAAAGCTTTAATAAGAGTCTGAAATATACTGAAGACAGACCAATGGAGCAATCTTAGAAAGGTCTATGGAATGGGACACACAGGCCTCAGGGCTGACAGGTTCTTTAAAAATTAATTGAAAAACATTCCTGTATGTCTGCAAGTTGAATAATAAAAAAAAAAAAAAAACACTCATAAACCATCAAGGACGCAGGAGGTCAACTTCCTCCCCTATCTTTTCAGCATCTTTGTGTCGGGTGATACAGGAAATCAAAAAACGACATTGAACATCAGAAAGAAAAGAGATACAGAGGAAATTAAACAATAACTACTAACTGACATGATAGAGCAAGATCGTTGATGGAAGGAAGGAATGTGTTTACCTCTCTCTGTATCCACAGAAGCATTGGGGGAAAGGAAGACAGTAAGTAGAGGAAAGCAAACAAGATGCAGTGATCCAGGCTCACACACACATCTGGTTAAATATCAGCCACTTCCTGCTGTGTGCAGCCGAAAGAAATCTCAAAGAGTGCTTAGAGTTTGAAGAAAAAGACCTATATATGGGTTGAAACAGAGGGACGCAGATCGCATAACCCAGAAGTTTGTTAAAAAAATAAATAAAATCCTCCACCTTTATAACAACATTTGCAAAATACGATGAGTGGACATAAAATATAAATCCATGCATTCTGTAACTGGATGCTCATGCTTAAGAGTTTCAAAGGTAACATAGAAAGAGAAAAGAAAACGAATCCCACAGCATAATGCTGCAACCACCTGGTTTCTCCATGGGGCCTTCGCTTATAGATGTGCATAATTACACTGTACACCAGCATTTAAAAACTTAAATTAAGATTGCAATTTTATTTTGATTTTTTAATTTCCACAAGCATCTAGATGTTTCATTGTTTTCATGACCTGGAAAGCTTGTTTGTCTCTATTGTTGCTGGACTTTTCTGTTTACTTTTGAAAGACACTGTAGTAAACGACTCTAGACAGTAAAACAGAGACTCATAAACTAGATATTGGACTTCAAGTGTTTGGAATAATGTTGAAGGCAAGGTTGCAAAACGAAAGGTAAGGTCCTGATAAAAGGAGGTATAACAGACAGATGTCAAAGAAAAGAGAGGAGGAGAGGAGATACAGAGTGAGCAGCTGGGAGCGAAAGCTCATCTCAAATATGATGTGATAAGGGAATCTGTAATCGAGCGATGAGAACAGGAGGATTCACAGCTCATGAAGAGATAAGAAGTAACAGAGGTGCTGCTTGTGCAATAAAAAAAAAAAAGTGCTGTAGAACACCACAGCTGTAAGTCTGCGTGTGAAAGAGCGGCAGAAAAATAAAGAAAAATTCCTACAGTAGATAAACGTCTATAAGAGACACAGTGAGAAATCGTTTTTTGATCTTAATAATAGTATTTTCAGCTCAATCAGAAGTAAAAACTCCTAAAAATCTTTACTGTAAATAGTAGCAACAGTCCATCATATGGTGTCCAGTTTAAAAATACTGTGCAGGACTTGAATGTGTCACATTATAAACTCCTGTCAGTTCCCACCACCGAAGAAGCTGAACTGAAGCTGGACTTGTGTCAGAAAGGTCTAAAAGATATTCCCCTGTACAAAGACAAGAGAGTTACAGCTGGTTATGTTCCTGTTACTGGGAGGGCAGACAGTGGAAAGAGAAAAGGAGGAGAAAAAAGTGAAAGAAACCAGGTTTGGAGAAAAGAGGGAATAATTTATAGGGAGTCACAGCAGCGGCTGCACAGCATGACCTACCCAGAAACTTTACATTACTGTTGGATATTTGTCTTTAGTGGCATTTTGTGACAGGAGCTGTAGATCAGCAATCTGTCCGTTATATTGAAAAGCCACTGACTTCTGAATTAATTCACACCCAGAGATTTTGTTTTCATGCAGCCAGAATGTAAACGCAGGATGGCTTCCATCACCAGTGGGTTATTTTCACTGTTAGTGATGTTTGTAATAAGAGTCCAGAATAAAAATTGTTGGGTTTTTGGAAATGTTTCCCTTTATATGGAAATCTTAAAGTCTCTGTAAGAATCTGAATTCCTGATACACAGAGAGACTACAGCTTTAGTTATGCTAGCCAAGCTAAGTGCTAATGTAAGATCCTTAAGACGGTTCAAAGTTTAGACTCTACTCCTCATATGTAAACTGGTGCTATAGAAAAGAAATGATTAGAACTCAAGTATTCATTTTTGTACTCATTAAAAAACAGCAAATTAACTTTTACAGCAGCCCCTTTGACAGGCTGCAACATCAACTGTGCTCCTAGTTTAGGTAATTACTGAAAGATCACAAAATCTTAGGAAAAAAAACAACAAAAAAACAACATTTTGATAGTTTTCTCATAGGAAAGTTTTTTTTTAAAATTAGGAACCAAAAGTCAAAACAGAAAAATTCCTCAGGACTAAAAATGGTTGTATAAATAAACCAGGCAAAGAGGGACACACTTTGTATCTTAGTGCCGTTTTATAATCAATATCACACACATTTTCTACTATAAACAAAAAAGTGGTTATTAAAGAAAGAGAATGATCATTTTTCCTGCATCTAAAGATTTTCCTTAGTTGAGTTTAATCTCATTAGTCTCTTTCTCTCTCTTCAACAAGCTACACCAGATGAAACAATAGAAAAAGGAATCAGAAGTGTCTCCTCCTCCTACAGGGACCCCTTCATTCTGAGGTATTGTTTTACTTGTAGCTAAAACACAAGATCAGAAAATGATGGAATCAAATATACTCACAGAGGTTTATTTTCCTGTCAGCGTGATCCTGAACACAGGAGTGTCTTTACGCTCGCATCGATTCCCAGCGATGCTGCAGGCTCCCACACTCCCTTTAACCTGTCTGATCCACACCCTGGTAGAACTAACCATACCTCCCCCTCTTCTGACAGCTTTTCTCTCTCCCTCCAGTCCCATCAACATACCGCCCTCCTCCTCCTCCTCCTCCTCCTCCTTCTGCTGCTGCAGCTGAGCTATTCTCAGTGCTCTGACACTCCTACCTGTCAATGTGCATTAGACACACATTCATTTTGTTAGAAAGAGGGATTTTCGGTCACTTTGATTTCGCTTGAGGATTTTAGATCAAATGAGTATGAAGTGGCTGTAAAGGAATTCTCCCCCAGCCGGTTCACATCATCCTGCAGCGTCTGTTAGCTGGCATCAGGGGTTTTGTTTGGTTTCAGGCAGTGAACAGCTCCCTCTTTTGGTCACCAAGCTTCATTATCAGTCTTTAGTCTAAGGTTCGCATCCTTAAAACCTGCTGCAGTAAAGTGATAGTGAACGCACATTAATCTGACATTATTATCGTTCATCTAATTGATCGTGTTGCAAAGTCATTTTTTCTTCTTTCCCTCGTTTGTTACCATGAACTTTAACTTTAAGCGGTAAGTGCAACTCAAAAAACAGATGGAGAAGAGAGTAGATCTGGGTGACTAACCTGCCATTGTCTCGGCCAACTCCCCACACACGGATACTGGCAATGGGCTGGGAATGAAGCACGCTGCGATCCATAGGGTCTACGAGGTTCAGCATGTTGTTCTCCAGCACCAGGTACATGTCCTTCCCCTGCACACATTAACAAGCACAAACATCCACAGATGATTTAAATACACTCATAAGAACACGCGGTGCTCACTTCCTCAGCTCAATGTGAGGAAAAAATGATTCGATTTATGAGAAACTTTCTTTGTCTGACCTAATAAGTCGAGTGTTTCCCGATGTTTGCATTAAAAACCTCAATATTATATATTATAACCTCCATATTTATTGTATTCTATACAGTAACTAAATACTATCGATTAAAATATCATCTGCATAAATAGCTATCTGTGTTTTTTTTCTGATTTGTTGCAATTCAGTGAATTTTTAGAGTAATTTCTAACTAAATGTACCCTGGTCTTTATAAGTATGGCAGATAGTAATGGATCCACTGAATATTTTCTTACAACAACCTTGTTAAATATTTTAAACAACTGATAATTCCTGATTAATTTAAGGGGCTTTATTAAATAATTCCTGAAATTTTTTCAAGAATTTATAAGAACATTTACATTTGTGAGTTTTTATAGAGATCAACCTACAGGGTTAAAAGCTTTTTTTACTTGTTCCTGAACCAATATGGTTTATATTAAGGTTTTATTTTGCTAATTCAATAATGCAGGAAGAATCAATGTTTGTTAATCATTTTATTTCAATTAGTGCTCTATACGCCTCTGTCTTGTCCCTGTAGAATTAGGGATTTCCCTCTGAAATATTTAGACTGAAAAATGAGTCCAATAACAAAAAAAAGGCCATTATCGGATTATATCTTGCATCTAAAATTACAGCTATAAACATGCAGATAGAAGCTCTCTACTCCAGCACTTGGTCCACTACAGCATTTCTACACAGCAGCACTAATATCCCGCATACAGATCACGCAATAAACCATCTGCTAATAGAGTAGCAAGTACTGGATTACTACTTCGACTACGAACACTACAAACTACTGAACTGCGATTGATGTTGATGATGTGCTAGTAATTTTCATTGAAGTCCAAAAAAGATGTTGCTGCTGAATGCAAACCTTGTCATATACAAGTTTCCAATCTTCTAATTTACTTAATTTTATTTTAAATAACAACCAAATATTTCTCAAACATTCAATCATTTCTATTTCAGTTTTTTTTTTAGATATTGCTTGGTTCTGTTGTTGTTTTTTTAATCCATAAACAAAACATCTTGTTGACCTAGATTCCATTTCATAGCAGCTCTGTAGGTATGAGTTTAACTTCTGAACAGTAGGTGGCGTACTCGCCCACTCTCGTTCCTTAACCTTTGCCAGGTGGTTGCCAGGTCTGATAACTTACCCGTTAGAGAGAAAGCGGCCTTTTGGCTTCCTTAGGTTTGCACTAACACTCTCGCTTCGTTTCTTTTTTGCTTTGCTTTTTGACTTGAATCTTAATGCAGAGAAAAATTCCTTTCTCAGCTCCATCATTGGGCTCGTTGGATCAGGCAACACCTGAGCTCCGTCTCATGCGACTTCAAGCTACTGCTCCTATTGGGGCAGAATCCTTTCATGTCGACATTCTCATTGTAACCAGAAGTAAATATTTAGACGTTTAGGACGTTTTAATGTATTTAAAAAATGTATATACTATTTTTTCTGTAAAATTAATACTTTTTATTCTGCAATCCTTTTGAAAAAAAAGGTTTTAATGCAGCTATGTTCGTTAAACATTTATTTTCTGTAGGTGAATCTGCATTCATTTGATCTTTATCTTCCACTATTTCTAAATGCATCCTTTTATAAATATTTCTTTCTAATTCAAAGATTTCATATGTCAAGATTATTCATTGTTTTTAATCTGATAATTTCACATCTTCAGATTAATTTACAAGCATCTGACAATATTGTAGGTGAGACTGCGTTTTCATTTTCCTTTATATACATTTGAATGTCTTGTGCAGGCTCTTTATTTTCCCTGTACGTACACTGGTCTTATAAAACTCTCTCCAAGTGTCTTACATGTCAAATGGATCTGCATTAAAATATTTGAATGAGAAACGCTTCAAGGAGTTATGTAAAATGAAAGGAGAGACATGATTGCCTAAACTGAAATAGTAACTGCAGTTTCTTAAAGAATGTCTTTGATTCAACATTTTATTTAAAGGGGTCCAAGCTCGTCTGCCCGGCTGCGTCTTTCCTGGACGCGGCCGCCTTTTCTATCTTAGCTTCTTTCTGTGTGTCTGCTTCCGTTTCATTTACCCCCAGTCGGCCTCAGCAGACGGCTGCTCACACTGAGCCTAGTTCTGATGGAGGTTTCTTCCCGTTAAAAGGGAGCTTTTCCTCTCCACTGTCGCTACATGCATGCTTGGTGTGAGGGATCACTTGTGACTTGAAAACGTTCTTTTTAGCCGAAGCCGGGCACAACAAGACAAGTACTGTGTTTTTCAACCCTGGTCCTCGAGGCACGCTGCCCTGCATGTTTTACATGTTTCCCTGCTTCAACACACCTGATTTAGATCATTGCAGTTCAGCAAAGCTTGTCAATCTGCTATCAATTGATATCAAGTGTGTGGAAGCCTGGAAACATCAACGGACAGCAGGTCAGTGTGCTTTGAGGAACACTGACAGACGCTACTCTAAGCAACGCCTCTCACCTCTCCCCAGATGCCAACGGTGTCTCGAATGTCATTCTTGCAGTAGGAAAGTTGTCGGATGCAGTTGTTGACGGCTACACTGCTCTTCCCAGGAGCCAGGTCCTCCTCGGCCATCTCTACCCATCCCAGGGAGCGCACTGCAAAACACTGCATACAAATTGGACAAAGAGTGAGTAAAACATGTTGCTTTTCCTTACAGCAGTGGTTTTCAGACTTTACCACTCTGATAGGCTTTTTTAATTAGCAGTAAAGTACAAAAAGACTCAAACTGTTATAGTTTGTTGTGTGTCATCTAATCATACTAAGAAGCTACATAGACACATCCTTGCTTTTTAATATCCAGTCTGACGACCGGAAGAAGACATCATGAGACAGAAAGGAAGCAACTAGTTCGTAACAAAACCTGTGAACCTGCAATTGAAAGTGTCAGGTATACCCAACAGGATTCATTTCTCCATCAGTAGTGCAATATCCTGCAGGGAAACTGGATCATTTTTGTTTAAATAATTTCCTCATTTTACATCATATGCTAGAGTAGATCCTCTTTCATTTTCTACCTACTTCTTGATCAGATACAAATTTTATCCAGATCAGTCAGTTACCTGCTTTATTCATTGTTGCAATACATAAAGATTTAAAATGTTTCATTACATTTGGGATCTGTTTCACATGGTAACTACAGAGAAACCTCGCTTACCATTCAGTTTAACACTGCGCTGGAGTAGGAAACGGGTCAGTAAAATAATAAAATACATCTGATATGGCATAAAAACCTAGAGTATGAGACCCCGGATAAGTTTAAATGTGGTTTAATATGGTTGTCAAAAAATAAAGCATAACCCCGTGAAGAGAATTCACTGCATTTTTACGTTTTAGTTCAGAGGTTTGATAGGTATCATCCAGACAGCTGTCTGGTCAGCAAGTTTAATCCTTCATCCTCTTCAAACGAATGGTTGATTAATAAGACTAATAAGAACGGTAGCAGAACAGCTTTTTTACATCTAAATCTTTCCCATCACCGCAGAAATTCACATTGTCTATTTTTATTGTATGGTTTGATTGAGGAGTATTTGATCTAGAATGTCTCACTGTTTTTTTTTTTTTTAACTTGGAGTTGGAACATTGAATAAACAGGACATTATTCCCAATTTCAATATTTAACTACGGAGTCAAATGGAAGACAGGGATTAAAACCCAGCAGAAAGTATTCCAGGTTCACCGTCATCCACTTCAGTTTGTACTGGGAGCTCTTTCCTTTTTGTCCCCACTGTAAATCTCTGCCAAGCAGAAATCTGTCCTTGAACAGCTCATGGTTTCAGCAGCTGATGCTGATTAGTTCTTCACCATAATTACCATGGAAATAATTGCTGCTAAATTGTACCACTTTCTTGAACCCAGTTTGAGAATCATCCTCCTTGAAGTGACTTTCCTGATCATTAGTTTGAAAAACATAGAAGCGTCTGAGGTTTTTAACTTGTCAGAACAGTTTAATTTGAATTCAACTAAGACAAAAACACAGAGCTGTTATTTTACACTCAGGCTTGCTTTATTCAGGACATCCTGCTAGAGATGCGTTGGACCCCACTTATCTTTAAGAACTGCCTTAAAACACAAGGTGTAGGAAACATTCCTCACGGCATCATGCAGCTGCTGCAAATTTGTTGGCTGCACAAATCTGCCTCCCTCCAGTGTACTCACTGGATTAAATATACACCTTTTTATTAATAAACAAAAGCGTAGCTCCATCAAGTTCTCACATGATAAGGTTCTCCTGTTCCACCACATTAAGACCTGCTTACTACGGAAGACTTTGAAGAACTTATTGTGACAGTGCTTTGTCCAGGGAGAAGCACTCAGAAGAAGTGGTCATAAATAGGTGAACGTGATTAACAGAAGTCTGGGAAAGTTCAGTTTAGGCAACTGGACAGGAAGTTTTCTAGAAGACGTTTCATCTCTCATCCAAGAGGCTTCTTCAGTTCTAACTGATGCAGGAGAAAACAGGGATAAATACACTGTAGGTGTGACCAAAAGTTAGGGAAGGAGGAGAAAATGAACAAAAGATGGCTCTGATGGGTCGGTAACTACCTGTTTTCTCAGGTAGAACTGAAGAAGCCTCTTGGATGACTGAAAACCTTCACAGATGATTAGCAGAAAAAACTCAGGCGGGGTGTGGTGGAGCTTATGTTCTTTCGGTACAACAAAGCGGAAAAAAAGAAAATACTAACATACTGTTACACCACCAGTAGCAGCCCGAACTGTTGATATGAAGCAGAATAAAATCCTGATCTTCTAATCTGTTTACTGCAGCTGAAATCTGCATTTATCATTTCTGGTAACATTTTCCCCAAATCAGTCAACGTCCAACTTTGCTCATCAGGTGTAAATTTGCATCTTCTGTTTCCTGCTCTTAGTTGACAGGATTGGCAACAGACTTGAGATGTTTGCTTTTTAAAGTTGTCCTTTTTCATACCCTGGTTGTGAGACATTCAGACAGCAGAAACTGAATATTTTCTCATTTTCAGACCATCTTTAATAAAACATAAAAACCTTTGTAACTAAAATTTCCAATTTATTTCCTTTTTTTTTAATACTCATCCTCAGCCTGTCTGGACATATAAAAATAGCTCATCAGTTTTACTGTTAACAACCTGATGATTGTCGACTATGACCAATGTGGCTGCATGTCAGCACAAACTTCATCGTATCCTGCATCTCTTACGTGCGCCGACTCTCTAGTACTGCTCAGTTCAACAGCTAAATATGCCATCGAGTTCTGCAGAGGGAATAAACCATTCATTTGATTTATGCGAGCTGAGCCAGTTCAACATTTAAAATATGAAGGATCATACCCCTGTGGCTGACAACAGAAATCATTGTAGAAAAAGGATGTATTGGAATTAGCAACCCAGTAAGAGATGTCCTGTGGGACCTTGGCGTTATGACCCTCTGCTCCTCCCCTCATCTAAGATGTAAATAGATCCTTAAACACCCTCATCCTGGACGATATGAAAAGAAAATGAGGGTAAATAGAGGAAAGCATTTTTTTATTTAAAAGTATTCTTAGAAAGTGTAGAGAAAATCATGACTCAGGAAGGTAGGATGAAAGACAACGATGGAAAACGTAGAGTCTAGTAGTAGAAAAGGAGCTGGTTCCTTTGACTGACAAACCTTTGTAACTCAGCAGTGTTACCAAATTACAGCTTCTAATTGATCTCAACGCCTCCAAACCGAGCTCCACTTTAAATCTGCAGTACATCCATCTAGTAATCCAACCATTTATTGAGTTTACTTTGACCTCAGCGTACATCAATTGACCGATGCTTTAATTAAGCTAAATCATCTTTAAATCCTGGATTCAGACCTTTTAAGGATTTAGCAGAAAATCCACAATGTTAAACAGGAAATTCACCACTTGGGGGCGATATTGTTTAACTAGATAACCGAAATCCAAATATCTTCATCATGCAGACAGTCTGTAGTCATCATATGCCAGGCTCATCTTCACAGACCTTTCCTCTAGTTTCAGTATGGTCCATCTATAACAGCATGTGGAAAGCTGGGGGGGGGGGTGGGGGGACACTAGTACCTGACCCAGAGGTAGCAGGAAGTCAAAGTTGGTAGCCTCCCTTTAAGGAACATCTCAGCAATCACAGGATCACCTGAATGCTGAGGTTTCTAGCTCCTTCACCCATAACTGCACCGCCTCACCAACAGTAGTGGGTTTGTTCAAGAAGGTTTCAACCAACTGGTTCTGCTACAGACGTGCTGTGGAATAAGGCCTCACCTCATGAAAGGACACAGAGTTTTTTTTCCTCCAAAGGGAGTTAAAAATGTGTATGATTTGTGCCCCGTCTCACAGCTATACCACAAAATACACATTAGACCTTTGAACTGTGGTCAGGCTGGGCCAAATGTTTGATTTCAATCAAATTGGTATTAAGAACAACATTTCATCGATTTTTCACTTTTTTTGTACCTACTGGTGTCTAAATAGGAAGAATACAATTGTTGTTTTATGTGCAAGTAAAATAATAATAAAAAAAAACACAATAAAATCAATCAGTAATGTAAAAATGTTGAAACAGATCATCTCAGGGTAAAATACCACATGATCGCTATAGCAGTTATGACATAAAAAAAAAACATGAATGCAAAGCTACAGAAATATTTAGAATTTTTATAAGAGTGAAGAAAAGAAAACGATAAACGAGCATGAAGCCACATAAACCCTCACCTTAGCCTCTGGGCCACTGTTCACGCTGCTCGACTCATTTTCCTCTGTGGTTGGACGGTTCCTGAAAAGAGGAAAACAAAGGCAGTTTAACATAATATAGAAGAACCATGGAAGGGTTTGGAACCCTTGAATTTAATAATTTGTTGGTTGACTGAATACGGCAAAACCAGTGAAACAAAAACAGCAATGACACGCTACTGCTAAAGTCATCCTCTCACCTCAGCTTTAGAGAGGCGTAGCGAAGCGTGGCTCCCTCAAACTCCTTCAGACTGGGGTCAGGGTTCACCGTGGCCGCCTGCAGGTCCTGATGCACAGAAATCAAAAATATCTTAAAGAGAAGTTTGACACATGTAATCTACAACAACTCTTCGAACAAAACACCAGAATATGAGCTGCAGAAGTGCTTTACTTTTGGGATAAATTAAATATTTTAATCAAATTTTTAAATAAAATGAAGTAGTAAAATGAAATCCTCGGGATGTCCCTACAAAAAAACTAAAGCTTTAAAAACTGATTCTGTTGTGTATTATTTCTACAAACTAGATTAACATATTTTTTTACAGCTAAAGAACAGACAATTTTCTCATGTCCTGATACTTAAAACCCTTGGTTTCAGAGATTACACATGTCTCATTAGTCTAGGAGTTCACTCAAAGCCCAGTGTACTGGGGGCTAATGGATAACAACATTGTAAAAACCAAATGCAAACATCTTGAATTTTCTCAGTTTGTAACAGCATGCATCCATGAGTGGCCAGAGGGGCCCTTGCTAGATGAGGAAATGGCAGCGGTTGCACAGTTAGCAGGACATGCTACATTAAGAAACAAACGGGAACAGTCACTGCATACACACGCGCACACACACACACACACACACGTTTTCTGTGTGTAAACACATTCACAACTGTGCAATTAGGATGGTAAAAAAAAAAAAAAGCATTTTATTAAGTAAAAGAAAAAAAAAAAAAACTGTTAAAGGTGTTACTGCATCCAAATAAAACATTCTTCAATGCGGTGACATTGATGATGAAGCACATGCTTCTGCCCAAGCAGTGACTTTTAGCGTATTAAATCCAAACATGGGGGGGGGGGGGGGGGGTGTGAAATAAAGTAGGAGCTAAGTCACTGACACTTGAGTGCATAATACTTGCCTTCCACACTTCACTATCAATTTTTCCACCAAATTCGCTCCACATCTGCTTCTACATTCAGCATTAAGACAAAAACACAGATAACGTTGGGTCGACCAGTGGAAGTCAAAGGTGGGAGTGGAGGTCAGCTTACTTCACACTCTTATAAGGCTGAAATAAGGACCAAACTAGCACCTTTAAATATGAGACAGTTATATTATAATTCTAAGAAATGGTTCAATTTAAAAACTCTAAAACTTTCAAAACAAATACAACTTTTTTTTAATCAACTAAAATTTGGATTAAACATTGATTTCACATTCCAATTCAAATATACTCTGCAGATCTAAAAGTGATGTGCAGTGATGGGAGATTTACCCTTTTATAGATTTCTGTGGGTTTTTAGTCAACTTTAAATGTTATGCAAATATTTCTAAAACAAATAAGAAAAACAGAAATACAACAGTTTTCAAAGTATGACGTAATTTAATGAGGAAAAAATTCGAACCGATGCGACCCTACGTTAAAAAAAAATAAAGAAATTGCTTATTAACTATGGCAGGTCTGTAACATAAACGAACACTTCAAAGTCTGAAAACATAAATCAGGCTAAACGATCTGAACAAACAACACTTAAAGCCAAGATTAAAAAAAAATTAAGACAGCAGAATAACAAATTTCATCACATCTATTAAGTGGAAAAGGCTATAAAGTTTATTTTAAGACTTTTTACCAGTGAATCAACTTGAAAGCTGTTATCTAACAATCCACCAGCAATACCAGCTCTGAATGACTCAAAAACACAACGGAAAGGTTTCCGACTGGCCTAGTCAAAGTTATCATCCAGCTGGGATGCTGTGGATTCACTTTCAACCAACTATTCAAAAAAAGCTTTTAAAAAAAGTCTCTACCTGTTATTCAATGACAGGTACTTTCTGTAGAGGCTCAGGTTAGTTTGCAGTTTTTTCCATTTAATAAATTAAATCATTTCAAGAAAGCTTTTTTTTTTTTTAAATATATTTACTCTGGTTATATCCGATATCAAAATAAACATTTCAGGGTGGCATAATATACTGCAAAAATAAAAAAATTCCCCCTTTTGTGAAGTATATACAAGTAATTAAGCCTAAATAAGTCATAAAGTTGTTGATGTTGGTATTTAAAGTACAAAAAACACTAAAGACTAACTTATACATAGGCCCAATTATCAAACATGTTTCTCCACTGATTCTACATAAAGCATGAAATAAAGTTATTTACTTTAAGACTATCAGAGAAAAATTGTAAAAAAAAATTAAATAAAATAAAAAAGACTTAGTTTTCTTGTACCATTCTTAAAATTTCTTTGCATTTCATGAAATGTAACTTTTCCATAGTTAAGCTCAGTGTACTTGCAGTTTTTGTATAAAAGTGAATGCTACTGCCTGTAGTACAGAGATGCTCCTCCAGGGGGCACAATACAGGTATATCACATTTACAAGCATTTTCTGTAGACAGAAATATTATTTTTTTGATAAAAAAAAACCCTCAGAGGACTCTAGCGTCGCTCAGCGACTGAGTGAGAAAACGGAAGCGACGGATGGCAGTGAAGGACGGGGGGAGCTGCTAACTATGTGTTTAAGAAAATAGATGATTTCTTATAATAGCGGTGGGGAATTGATTTGAAAATCATGTTCATTTAAATTATGATATGCTTATTTGTTTTTAAAGAACTATTAACAGCTTATACTATCTGTACCAGAGGCGTAGCAGCCATGTTTCCCTGCAGTGCGTTTTCTACTGGTGCTACTATGGTCATATTAGCATCACCCTCCGGCTCAGAGTCTGACTCTGTAGGCTAGAAGCTCTGAGCTGGAAGCTGTGCTGCTTCCTTATTCCTCAGCATTATTGGCTGATGGTTCAACAACACAAACCAACTCCAGACTAGAAACTCTGGTTCAATAATCAGTGTTTCCATCCATCTCCATTATAGAATGCTAAGCTAGCTCCTAAAGCGTTCTACCTCTGACCTCAGCACACAGAGATGGGCTTTCTCTAGCTATTAATCAAAGTTCTGTAGGATATTTGTTTTAAAAAACAATAAAAAAAACAATCAGATTGTACTTAAGATAAATAAAAACTGGGAAACCAAATAACACAAATTCAGTTGGTTATAAAATGAATCCACTGAATCATTTCCCCCCCTAACAATACCAAGGAGAAAGACTGGAGTAAAGTTAGAGTCTCCTACCTTGTCTCCGTCTTCATGATGTGGAGACTGACTTTCCTGATCAGGTGTCTCCTGTAGAGAAGTGGAACGAGGCTGAAAAGGGTAAGAAAAAGTTAAATCAAACTGAGAACACGCTAAAAATGCATCACTTGTTTCATCCAGCTTTTGTGTCAAAGACACCAATAGTGTGGAGGACACTTGGAGGAGATTGATACGCAAGAATCTCATTTGGACAGATCCATCCATCAACATCAGTCCATTCACACTGGATCAATATTTCATCTAGACATTGCTGTTCTTTATCAGCCTCCTTTCCTCTCTTCACTTTATTCCATCATTCAGCATGATTGACCGACTGATTGTTGTAGCATGGCCGTGTTCTGCAGCTGAGCTGAAGAGACGCTTATAGATTGTCTGTCCGTCTTAATAAAGAATAGAAAAAAAAATAATATATATATATAATCCAAATATTTTGTGGTACCATTGTGAAAATGATAAAATAATACTGTTAGGAAGCTGGAGAGGTGTGACCCCATGACACAGTAATCGGAGGCCCACAACCACATACTGATTTAAAATAGGCTTCTTCAGGTTACATAAGAAGTGTGCTTTAGGATACTAAACATCCCGTAGTAACGGCATTTAATCCTACTCCTTAAATTTGCTAATGCCCCGATGGAAAAGAATTATGAAATATTAAAAATAAAATAAAAAATTCACCCTGTTTTTTTAGTTCATTGTGACAAATTCTAATTCATTGTTAAGAATATAAAGCTAAATTGTTATTACGACTATAAACCTATTAAGATAACTATAAACAATATAATAAAAGCAGTTTGCGTTGTCAATAAGTAGCTCTGCTCATAACCATCCCCAGAGTAAAACACGCTGGTGGAAGCATTACAAAGAGCAGAGAGGCCTTTTTATCACTAAAATTTATTCCATTTATTGTGTTCATTTATCGTGTTCAATAAAATTATTCTAAACTGAACAAAAGGAAGCAGAAAGAATAAGATTCTTATGTTATCTTCTCACTTTACTTAAAATAATTCATTTAAAAAGAACTTAAACACACAAAAGCATCAACAGCAAAACGATAAGCATCAAAATATGCATAACAAAAAAGATAATGAAATGAAACATCTTTTCCAACTGAGACCCTGAGGCAGAATATGATAATGATGTTCTTCCTCTTATCTGACTGATCTTAAGCCGTTTTGTATGAATCTACAATATTTTGGAAAGGCACTGCGTATAAATATATATATAACAAAATTCATTAAACTCGCAAAAAGCTCTAATATTCTCTGTAATAAGGACACATTTTAATCAAACACCCAATAACGGTAAAAGACAGAGGAGAATACTTCAATACTGACAAAGTAGCAGCTGTTGACAAATCCACATGAGGGGAGAGTGGAGTCGTGGGTGGAGAGCGGCTCCACCGAGCTGTCAGAGGTGGTGCTACCGGAACGAGTCGATGCCCTAAAGAAGATCTCAGCCTGGCACAACTTCATACATGCGTACACACAGAAAAAGAAAGCACTTTTTAAAAGATTATATACATATAACATCACAGTGATCTGTTACTCTTTCTGCATAAAAACAGATAATTTTGTTTGGAAAAAAAGAAAAAAAAACATCAAATTTTTCTTATTTAGAAAAACACCTGGAAGTTTTTCATTGATATCAGCGCATTGTTTTTAAATCATCCAAATTATAGATTTATTACCAGACTAGACGCATTTTATTTTAGATATATATTTTTTTTCTTACAAAACATTAAAGCTTCGGCTCATTCTGTCTCTCTAACCTCATTTTCTGGAGTGGGCAGAGGGCTGATGGAGCCCAGGGACTGTGTACGTGGAGCAGGGGCCATGGGATCAGCCAAGGCCGGGGTCTCTGTCTGTCCAGGTGGAGGTGGACGGTTGGAGGGCCGCTCCCACTGGGTGGTGCCTGTAGGAATGTGCCAGTAGTAGATACCGGCCATGTCTGTGATCTTCTTCCATCCCGGAGGAAGGTCTGGATCGGTCTGGAATGACTGCTCACTCCAGACATCTACATGGAAATTAAAATCCAAGAACAAACCGTAGGGAAGCTTTGAATGCTTGTTTACAGAAAACTCTGTTATTTTAGCCATTTTTACAGCATAAAGATACTGTTTATTATGGATTTCCTTACTGAGACTGGAAGGAAGGAAGGAAGGAAGGAAGGAAGGAAGGAAGGAAGGAAGGAAGGAAGGAAGGAAGGAAGGAAGGAAGGAAAAAGAATGTATAAAAACACATGAAGGAAAAAAGATAATCAGCACATTGTAAACACGATGAAAGGAAGGATGTAAGAAGAGAACAAGGAAGTAATTAAGGAAGGAAGGACACAATGAAGGAAAGAAGGGAGTTAAGGACTTCTTCTTTCATAGTTATTTAGACTCAGAAACAACTGGAATCAAATTCCCGGCCGTGTTGGAACCCAGGAAATGATCTATTGTTAAACAGGAAGAGCAAACACCGTTCTGCTCTGATCATTGCTTCCCATGACTCCTTCCTCTGTAGCAACATTCCTCTGCTCCCCTTTGCAAACTAAAGACCCAGTACTAATAAATAATCTAAAAGAAGCAAAAACAAAACAGACACAGGAATACGGACCTTAATCTGCAGTGAAAGTTATTGTTCTGGATGATCTCACTGGTCTAGGAGCCAAAACAACAGCTGCTCAGGATTATGAAAGCTGCTGCCTGCAGCTGACCTTTCAACAGGCCTCATCTACATGTCCTCAAACAGCAGAGCCACAACTCCATACAAATGTTATTTCTTGCTATCTTTACAGGAACTTTACACTGATTTCCATTCATTTCTATGGCCTAATCCAGTGCTTTACCCAAACCTAAAACCCTTTCACACTGCAGTTCTAAACCCAAGAACTTCTCCACTTGGGGACCAGTTGCTGATTCCCGTTTAGTCCCCCGGATATAGCACATGGCCACACACACACACAATGACTTACACCTTAGAAGACAAGTCATCACACAGACAGTAAAGCCATGCAAGCATCAGGCTCAGGTTAAACACAATCATCAGACATATTCTGAATGCACTAACCCTGAGTTTATGTATGACCGGTTTGCCTCAACATAACAGTAATCAGCTGTAACTTGATTCGTTCATTGCTTCCATCCTTTGCTTCCTTCTGCCAATATCCGATCCTCAGTCAAAGGCTTCGCCCACACCATCCATCCGACCATGTGCAAACAGGCGGACACTGAAGAACTAACTGGGAGTAATAACCCAATAAACATGGATGTCTCTACTAATTCTTATTGATTTGAGCTTCTGAGTTAGACTGAATCAGGGACACTTTCAGAGGCGTTTGCTGGGTTACAGATGGGATCAAAAGTTAAAGGAAACACACAAGCCAACGTATCATACGCTATTCAGACCCATTTTCCACTTTTTTATACATATATTTTCTAAAGGTCAAACTTTCCACGTCACCCTGACTGTGAAGTGGAAACGCATTTGTTTTTTTTTAACCCACCTTTACTACTAAAGATGATGATATAAATTGCTGCAAAAAAACAGCCCAAAAAGGTCGAGCGATCATTGCTTTAACACTACAACAAAGTTTAGAACAAAATATCTTTCTTTTTTTTCCTCTCTGAGCAACGAAAACAAACTTCCTATATTGAAATGTTGAGTTCCTGTGGGATTTTTCTCTTGAACTCACCTTTTTTTTTAATGTTTCTTTTTTCATTGCAAGGTCTAAAATAAAAATTGCCATCCAAAATGCAAAAAGTTTCAAATTATACCAAGCTGTGATCTGTCGCCTTAAACTGTGAGGAAATGGAACAGTAAAACATTATCAATAAGAGATTATTTATGACCATTCTATAGAAGCAGTCCTCTAAAACAGAATTCAAATTAGTTTTAACTCAAAAGAAGTTTGCAATAATCAACATATTCTTAATAAGTAAAGCCTGATGAATCCTGTAGAAAAAATAAACAAAAGCAAACAAAGCAGGCGTCACAAATATAAAACAGAACAGATTAAAGAAATATAATAAAAATAAAAACATTAAAATATTCAAACTTTACTGTGTAAAATCTCTTCAGAAAGCTTTGATTTGAACCAAGCTTGCACATTTTTAAACAATAATGATTAGCAAGGCTGGTTGAGTTTAAAGAACCCCTGCTGCCTCATCTAAAGTTGAACAAGAACTGTGGGAAGCACCTCTAGAAGCTGAAGCCTGTCTCAGCTAACAGAAAGCAACACCTGCTCATACAGCAGATGCCTGGAACCATAATTTACGGGCCAGTAAGACGGCTGGAAGAACAGCGATCCACATAGTTACTTAAGAACACACCGTTTACACACACTCACAGAAGCACTGATGGCATGTTGGTCTGCAGAGAGCAGAGCTTGTATCTGAAGGCAGTAAAGAAGATGCAAAGCTGCATCCCAGATTCTAACGGCTCATAAAGTTGATAGAAGCTCTGAGGGACTGGCCAGCTGGAGTAGAGTATAGGTATGTTTGGAGGGTGGAGAGATCTCAAAGTGTTGATGATGCTGATGAAACACGTTGCCATGACAGCAACCCATATGTTATCAAGACAAGTGGGCCGGTCCTGATTAAAATAAAAGCTGCTAAAACCCCAATAAACACACAGCTGTATGCTACGTACCGGGGACCATGTGTTTACTTTTATTGGTTTCTTACCATTCAACATCATTTTAACGTCATTATCATTTTCAACCCTTACTATTACCCAACCTGAAAATAACCCTTAACATGTATAACCAACCCTAAATTAACCTGATCTCAATTCACACCTTAGTCCTACTTAGGACTGAATATCAATTCAAATCTGATTTGATTCTGATGATCAATATTCAGAATATATTCTTTAAAAAAAAAAATAAAAATATTTTTTTAGCCGTTACCTGAATGACATGACTGTGTAGTCATGCAAACTATTGATACTAGTATTATGTTAGCATTCAACAACAAATAAAGATATAAACAAAGTAATAGTAGTTCATGGCAGCTGCAAGGATAGTGGAAAAAGCATATTTTTCATATCGATCTTGGGTGATATAAATCAATCTGGGAATTTGTATGGGAATCGTTTTAGAAATGGAAAGTCTCTATTTTTTAATACCCGGTCCTAAATCTAATCATCAGCACAAAAGGAAGTGAGCAAAAGGTCCTCAATGGTCCTTAATGCACAGCTATTACTGTGAAAGCATGGGGGTGGCAGCATCATGCTGAGGGGATCGTTTTCTTTAGAACCTGCTTAGGGGAGATGGATTACAGTTAAATGTAGGGTCGTACTGGAAGGAGAACGGCCCCAAAAGGACGTAGAGACAAGAGCTGATGTTCTGCTTTTAGATCAAAATGACAAAGCATAGATTTGACATGAAAATATCTTCATGCGTCAAAAACTAAGCAGAGTCCCTCAATCCAACTGAGAATCATTTTACTTCAAAACTCATGGTCACAGTATCTCTCTCTAGATTTAAAAAGCTGGTAGACTTTTATCTTTTTGCAGTAAATGATCCTAAAAAGCACGTAGTTTGAAGGGCTGATATAAAATCCCCTTTCCTTCTCAAATCTACATACATGCACTGCTTGTGTATATAACAACACCAAAGCATGTGATTTTAAAACACTATGGATAGGAATACTTTTTTCAAGGCACAATACATTCATTAAAATCAAGGGCTCCCCTAGACTCAGAGTCAATCTTTCAGAGGAAGGAGCTATGAAGCAGTTTCTGCTGGGATATGGAGTCCTATAAGGTGAGGAAAAAATAGGTCAGAGGAAAAAAAAAAGGTTTTAAAGGAGAAATGCTGACAGTTTGTTATGATCAAGGGGACTCAAGCCAGCATGAGATGAGTGGAAATACATTCTACCATGTGCACAGATGAAGGAGGAAACATCAGGAGAGCTAAGGCTGTGTTGGAGGCTTCATCGTGGATCAACACCAGCAGCATCAGTCTCTGCAAGCACTGTGGGAACCGCGGAACGACTTCGCATGCGACCAATGATGCACATGGCTGTCGAAGTGCATTTAGGCTGCTGATTAAAATATGCCAGACGTGAGAAACTGTGCCTCTAGTCTCTGATGGCCTCAGTTAGAATGCAGCCCCATGCAAGAAGAACAGTTCAGCAGAGGGGGGAGGGAGCAAACCATCTAAACACATACACATGTTCCCGCTGGTAATTGCTGCCATGCATCCCATCTGTCACAGTCCCCTAAAACTAGAACAATACAGCATTCCCAGATCAGACAACATTAACTTCCTGTTAGAGACGCATACGTCTATGGAACTGCACATGAATACTTACACAGACACACTCAGACTGCGCTAGAACTCTAACCCCACAGTGAAGCCGCTGGCAGACCCCGACAAATCCACCTACCCTCGTAATTGACAATCACAATGGCCAGCATATAGTCTTTGCCCAGCATCATAGTTAGCTGCCTGCCTCTCAAACAGCCAAGAAACCTGCTGCTGTAATCAAAGCTAAAACCCCAGACAGACAGAAAAAGAGATGCACAGAGAGAGAGAGGGGGAGAGAGAGAGAGAGAGAGAGAGAGGGGGGACACAGCAAGAGAGGGTTGAGAAAAATAAAGGAGGAAAGAGCAGAGGATGGTTGGAGGGTATTCAGATACATCCAAGCAGTTTTTCTGAATACAAAATCTTAAAAAAAAAAAAAAAAAAAAAAAAAAAGAAAAAGAAGGCAGGGATAAGATGAGAAGTGGAAGCAAGACAGCGAGAGAGATGGAGACTGAAACAGAAAGAACGGAGAGGTCGTGCATGCCCTGCAGTTAAGCAAGGTTTGCTGCTGTTTCCTCTGAATGGAGCATCAAACAAACCCGTTCTCCTTTTTTCTGCTTAAAATAAAAGAGCATCTGAACATGTGGTAATTAATTAACAAAGTACAAGCATGCTTTAATTATATTCGAGCATCCTCTACACCTTGCATTTGTTTACCTGACAGCACTCTGTCATTTAGTATCATATCCAGCAGCGATGCAAAGAAGTGGAGAAAGCTGAAGAAAAGTTGATGTTTAGACTGACTTCTGGAAAACATCGTCCCTCACGAAATTCATCTTCCAGCACCCGTTGATGCCAATAGTAACACCTGTACATCCACCCTTGCATCTACTGTGTAAACAGCTAGAGAAGCTGTATTGAATTTATTAAAAATCTTTTTCAACGGTGTTCTTTGTAAAACGAGTCTTTATTACCCTTTAAGTCCCTATTTTATCTCATGCCAGTCAAAAAAGAGACATTTATAAATCGGTAGAAGATCCTGAGCCTGGTTCTGCTGGAGGGTTTCTTCCTGATAAAAGGGAGTTTTTCCTCTCCACTGTCACTACATGCATGCTTGTTGTGAGCGATTGCTTGTGAATTAATGAGTCACAGCAATCAGCTGCTTTTCCTTAGATTAAAAACTTTTTAACTAATCTGACTGTGATTTAAGTGAATTGTCTTATTAAATTGCCTTGAGATGACGTGTTGTGAACGGCGCTATACAAATAAACTGAATTGAATCAAAGAATACTTGATAAACGGTATTCTAACAGAATTTTGTCAACAAGTTCTATCACACCACAAAATAACCAACTGATAGCATCAACCAGGCATTTAACCCTGAACGGACTATAGGATCGCCGGCGCTCCGAGATGCATACACATTTTTCAAATGCCGGTAGAATTCAAACCACGTAAGGTAGAGCAATTTTTTTTTTTTTTTTGCATATTAAACCGTAAGAATTAATTATGGAAAGACACGGAGTAAGTAGAAGTACAATGTGCAATGTATCTTCTGCACTTCTTTTTTCTATTGCACTGA
>JAUZNJ010069069.1:5020-19211 GCA_034780135.1 Jordanella pulchra
CAAAACACAGAACTGCAGCTCTTTTCTGCCCGTCTCGTAGCTCGCGCTGATTCTACTTACGTTTTTTTCGTTTTTTAGGGTTACATGGACTTAGGATTCCAGATATATTAAATATTAACTGAATAAACAAAAACATGTTTTTTATACATTGGGAAACCTACAATATATAACAAACACAGAAACCTTTCAGGTTGCTGGATAAAAAAATATCAATCAAATCTGGGAAACTTGTCTGATTTCCAATGAACAGAGATGTAGAACTATCATTAATAGACAGGGTATGTTGTTCTGATGGAGAGAACGCTAGCTGTGATCTAGCTCTATGTTTTTAGTTTAATCCACCAATCAGTGCTGAGAGTCTTTGTTCTGTTAGCAGAGCTTTAAACAGGTAATTCTGGTTCTGTTGCTCTAAGAGGAATGTTAGAACTTGGCTCCATGAAGGTCATTATCTTATAAAGCTTCTACATCTACCGTGCTAACTGCTAGCATGTCGTCTTCTATCCTGCTCCAAATGTTTAGCATAATCTCCTTCCCTGTTTATCAGCGTCTCCTTCTGATTCCAGCAGAGAAGTTCTGCTGCTGCTCCATGCAGCGCAGCTAAACAGGTCGATAGAACTGAAGGAGTTTATCCAGCGTTTAGATTTACTAACAGAACCACTGAAAGTTTATGTTGGATCCATTAAACAGGAAATATAAACCGGACCGGATTCTGGATAAATTCATGGTTCTGCTCCACTTCCACTGAAAACAGCAGTGAGGTTGTGTCTTTGCTGCTAAGCAGTAACTTAACAGCACTGGAAGAAATTCATTTTAATTTGACTTTATTAATTTATTTAATTTATCAACTGATCAAAGATAAAGTGTTCGTTGTAATCCCTAATTCGCCTCCACTAACTCTACGTTTCACCGTCTTTCAGACCAGATGTTTATTGTGCAAAATGCATTATAGATCAGTGTTAAACAGAGCCCTCCGCAATTATCGGCACCTCTGCTTAAGATGTGGTCGAGGACAATTACATTTTGTAGCGGAATTGTTAGGGGTGCCAATAATTGTGGGACACATGATTTCATGTTTTTTTATTTTCTAAATGTGTGATTTTATTTTTACCACCTAAATAATGTACTTAAATAAAAGGTTGGACTTTTCTCTTTTTTTTGCATTTGGGTTCTTTGTTGTTTATATGAAAAGAAGAATTTTTTTTAATCCTCGACCACATCTTAAACAGGGGTGCCAATAATTGCGGAGGGCATTGTAGTTGCAACAATGGTAAACAATGAAGAAAACAAGTGTCAACACCCCACCACCTCCTCAGAGAATACACCACTCCCGTCTGAGCTAAATCTAACGCACCACTTAGAGCTGGACAATATTTTAATATCAATATTTATCGTGATATGGTTTAATTCAATACTGGTGACATCACTTTTACACACCTTTTCAATATTTCAATATACATCACAGTCTATAAACATACCATTGGTCACCGACTGATGGCTTTCATTTAGTTTTATGTATTTTTGTTTTTCAAAGCTAATATTTATTAAATGTTATGTTGGAGGAATTTTATAAACATTGCAAAATATTCATCACAAGTTTGTATAGTTATCTGTTGTAGGCATTCTTGGCTGTCTTACTAATAAATTTTGGACACATCGTCCATCCCTAGCACCATTCAATGCATCTCAAAGACTTCCTGACCGATGCCGTCCTGAAACAAAAGCAGTGACTGTGTGGAAATAAACAACTACTAACATCTGCCCAGTTTTACCCATCGGACCAAGACCAGTATGCTTAAACATCGGCCGATGCAGATATTAATGCAAATAAATCATGCATCCCTTTTTCTGTTGCCTCTCAGAGATTTAAAGCAAACACTCTAAAAATGTTCATTCTTCCACACAAAACTGAAGTCAAACCAAGGCTGGACGACGTGGACAATATTGATATCACAATATATTTGTTAATGTATTGTGATTTCTATACAAACTTGTGACAAATACTTTGCAACGTTTATAAAAATCCTCCAACAAACATATTAGCTTTGAAAAACAAAAATACATAAAACAACATGAAAACCTGTATCCTCAGTTGGTGACCAATGCTATGTTTATAGACTGTGATGTTTATTGAAAGTCATATCACCAATATTGATAATGAGATATTGTCCAGCTCTACAGTACAGACCAAAGGTTTGGACACACCTTCTAATTCAATGACTTTCCTTTACTTTCATGACTATTAGACAAAAAAGTGTAAAACAAATGAAAATACACCATATATTCTAGTTTCTTCAAAGTAGTAACCTTTTGCTGTGATTACTACTTTGCACACACCAAGAGGTGGTCACCTGAAATGGTTTTCACTTGGGGTTGGGATCATCGGTTGTTTCATGCAGAAGTGGATCCTACTGAATAGACTGTTTGAATTTGTATTATGGCATCAAAAAAGCAGATAAGAAAAAGAAGCGGCCATCAGTACTTTAAGAAATGAAGGCCAGTCAGTCCAAAAAAAAAAAATTGGGAAAACTTGAAAGTGTCCCCAAGTGCAGTCGCAAAAACCATCAAGCACTACAAAGAAACTGGCTCACATGAGGACTGGGCCAGGAAAGGAAGACCAAGAGTCACCTCTGCTGCGGAGGATAAGTTCATCCGAGTCACCAGCCTCAGAAATCACAGGTTAACAACAGCTCAGATTAGAGACCAGGTCAATGCAACACAGAGTTCTAGCAGCAGACACATCTCGAGAACAACTGTTAAGAGGAGACTGTGTGAATCAGGCCTTCATGGAAGAATAGCTGCTAGGAAACCACTGCTAAGGACAGGTTACAACCAGAAGAGACTTGTTTGGGCTAAAGTACACAAGGAATGGACATTAGACCAGAGGAAATCTGTGCTTTGGTCTGATGAGTCAAACTTGAGATCTTTGGTTCCAACAACCGTGTCTTTGTGCGACGCAGAAAAGGTGAACAAATGGACTCTACATGCCTGGTTCCCTCCTTGAAGCATGGAGGAGGAGGTGTGATGGTGTGGGGGTGCTTTGCTGGTGACACTGTTAGGGATTTATTCAAATTGAAGGCATACTGATCCAGCATGGCTACCAAAGCATCTTGCAGTGGCATGTTATTTCATCCGGTTTGTGCTTAGTTGGACCATCATTTATTTTTCAACAGGACAATGACCCCAAACACACCTCCGGGCTGTGTAAGGGCTATTTGAGATTTATAGGAGAGTGATGGGGAGCTGCGCCAGATGACCTGGCCTCCACAGTCACCAGACCTGAACCCAATCGAGATGCTTTGGGGTGAGCTGGACCGCAGAGTGAAGGCAAAAGGGCCAACAAGTGCTAAGCATCTCCGGGAACTCCTTCAAGACTGTTGGGAGACCATTTCAGGTGACTGCCTCTTGAAGCTCATTAAGAGAATGCCGAGAGTGTGCGAAGCAGTAATCAAAGCAAAAGGTTTGCACTTTGAAGAACCTAGAATATAAGACATATTTTCAGTTGTTTTCCATTTTTTGTTTGGTACACATCTCCGGATGTGTTATTTCATAGTTTTGATGCCCTCAGTGTGAATCTACAATGTCAATAGTCATGAAAATAAAGAAAACTCTTTGAATGAAAACATGTGTCCAAACTCTTGGTCTGTACCGTACGTCAAACCTTAACCTTCAACTTATGCGGCACCCACTTACCTCTGTGACCGGCAGCTCCAGCTGAACCATGTCCTCCGGCTTGGCCACTGGCGGCTGTAGGGCCGTGTCCAGCAGTAGAATGCCATTCAAGTCCTTCCTGCACCCTACGGCGTAGTCGTCCACAAAAAGCACTTTGTCGACGGCAGGAAAGTACTGGCACCTGACCCGGCCGCCTGGTTTAGCTAGGATACCAAAGAAAACCCATCAGTTAGATTAGCGCATCTTAACGGAGAACCTCCACATTTTTCCTGGACTAATGCAGCAGGCAGATAAATGAGAGGCAGAGTGTGGATACTGGAAACATTAGAAGTGTTTGGTTTGAGCCCAGAGCACCTTGCTTTTCCTGCTAAATGGGCAAGAGGAACCTCACCGCCGGACCTCACCCTCGTGGTTCATTTACAGAGCTTTATTGGGGGAATTTAACTACAGGTCAGTCGATGTGTCGGCCAGACGATATTGCTATGATGCTATGAAAAATGTTTTGATCAAAAATTTTTTAAGAGCAACTTTGCTGTTTAAAATATTATCTTTTAACATTTTATATGACAGAACAGATTGGTTAGAAAGATGTCACAATAATTGGCATCGGCCTTAAAAAACCTGCATCACTCCACCTCTAGTTTCAATGTCTTCTTAGACGATGGCTGACCCTTAGCTTTGCAGAGGAACTAGGGCTAGCAATGCAAAAATAAACTTTTTTGCATACAAAATCCAATTGATCATTTTGTTCAGCTTTTATTTTCACAGCAAAATAACAAATAAATTTTAAATTTAGAAATTCCTTTTAAAAAAATCTAGCATTTATCTGAAGCATCCCCTCTGGGAGCTGACCTTAATTCAAAGAGCAACTGGATCCCAGCAGTGAAGGGAAGCAACATGATCACAGCTTCAGTTCAGACTTTAACCAAACAAGGAACCCACTGATGTTACTATGAACTATGGAAGCCCAAGAAGCTCATTTAGGAAAGAAATAAAAAAGCCCTTCCAACAATCAAATCCTCATAAAGAGAAAATGGGCCTGATTGATAAAGTAGATTAATTACCCAACCCTAGGGGGACTGGTGGGATCAGGGGTCCAAAGGAACCTGGTGGAGAACCCTGAGGCCTCACCTGAGGAATTTAAGATCCAATTATTGAAAAGTCAGCTTATTCCAGGACGTCTCAGTCTCTGAAACCAGATTATTTCCACACAGAATAATGTTTTCAACAATTAATTGTCTTTAATATCATGATTATCTGCTTACAGTCATGCAAATCCCAACATTTAAGTTACCGAAATGATATCAGATCAGTTCAAACTGGTCTGAACAGAGCGCCTGGTTTAATGCAAACTCTGTTAAATATCTGCTTACAGTTTGGTATTTTTAAAAGGTCCTTTTAGTCTGACATGCAGGCCTCGCTGGATCATCCCTGTTCAAATTGTTTAGCTGTTGAATTTGTCTCCTACTGTCCTGAGGCTGCCTGTCTTTAGTGCTTCAGAAAAAGACCAACATTTCCACCAAAACTGATCAGTTATCACTGGAGACGTCTCTCATCCGATTATTGAGCCTTGTGCCGTTTTATTCTGTGGGGCATGAAGCCATTTTAACCACACAGAGCACATTATTTATTCCAACATCCTGGCAAATACAGGCCACCACATTCCACCTCTATTTCTTAACACTGTTTAAAACAAGCAGTGGTGCTTGTGAACGCTACACACTCCTGATGAGCCTGACCAGCAGCACAGGAAAAACTGGATTTATTAACAGCAACAGAGAAGGAAAAAGGAGAAACATCGACAACTGTGGATCCAGTGGATAATCAGCAGCTGTTAGATGACTTTAAACAAGGTTCTGGAAAATAAAGAGACAGGAAACATTCTGGTTTTTAACCCCAATTTATGTTTTGTCTTGTTAAAGTGCAGCTTTTTAAACCATTTTTACCATTTTGCCTAAACTAAATATCTACTCTTTAAAGCGACAGTATGACTTTAACCCAGTGTAATGTTTAGCAACTGGCAGCTCTGCACTGTCTCTAAATGACCCAGTCTCCCTCTGGTTTCACACCAGTTTGGACCAGCAGGTCTAGAAGTCCTTGAGATCCTGGTAAAGAAGAGGAAACATTCACCCTCTGGATGAAATCCTCCATCAGAGAACCAGAAATATGTCTGATCAGCTCAGGTTCAGAGCTAACAACAGCTGTTAGCTAAGCTGTTAGCTTAGTTAGCTCTGGTGTTTAAGGGGAGATCAGACTGATGGAAAGCGGCGCTCTGGGTCACATGATCCATTCAGAGACGCATCAGAACCTCTGGGGTTACACATGAGAGTTTTAAAGCAGCATAAAGGGAGCACTGATACACAGCAGGAGCTGAAGGATCGATCTCAGGTTAAGCTAATAGATCAGTGCAGCTAACAACATCTCCATTAGCTGCTTCCCCTAAAGACTGGAGTCTGAATCAACTGGCACCGTGTCTAACTTTCCATTTCTCCCACAACCATTCATATTTTCTATCTTCCATTCCTACTATCAATGCTCAGTCCGCCGACCAGAAATGGAAGCTGCCCAAAACCAGCGAAGAAGAATCCACAGCAGTGTGTGGGCAGCCATCTGTTTGTGATGCAGTAGTGTGAACCCAATGGAGATGGGTGGCTAAAAGTCAAAAGACATGACCAGTCAGCTTCCTGCAACGCTGCTTTTTGCAAAGGACAGCGCACGGCGGCCATAGTAAAACACCCTCTAACTCTTCCTGAGAGTCGGGTCTCTAAACCGCTGCAGATTATTTATTCCACCTTTAAATTCATACCTCACCTTCTGCAAGGAGAGACTTGTATTCTTCCTTTCTCTGGCTTAATGTCATAATGTTTCTTATGCAAAAACGCAATAACAAATTGATTTTATAAAACCAGCCCTAAATACTAGCAGCAGTTCAGTGTCACAGAGTCAGTCTGAGGCATTTTATATTTCACCGCCACACATCTTTGTATTTGTCAGACATCAGGACAGGAAAACGTTCTACTAAGAACAAGCAGCAAGAACAGTCTGTCAGACTGAAGGAGGCAACATGAAGATCTGCTTACCTGGATTCCGCAAACAATTAGAAAGATTAAAAATGTTTTCTAAACCAAACTAGACAACAGAAATCCAACCCCATATAAACTAGGCAACATCCGATGTGTTCAATGTCTGCAGAGCAACAGTTGACTTATTTAGAAATGCCTTTGACTAAGTTATGAACATAAACTTCACAGACATTTTTAATTTAAAAAAAAAAACCCTTTGCTATGATAGCCAGCCTCTTATAAACTGTACAAAGACCTTTTTAAGAGTTATCGAAACAAGCTTAAGACAGATTTAATGTGGGAACCTGTCCAAAAAAAAGGAAAATGGAATGCCTTAGCGCTTTATTAGTTAAATATCCACAACTGGAAATCCAGTTCTTCTCACCTTTTTTAATCATTCGCAGGTTTCAGTAGCTGTAATGTAAACACCGATTCAACAGTGTTTCTCATCACTGCTAAATAGAAAGATTTTACCAAGATAAAATAGACTAGAACAGCACTCAAAGAGCAGAGAGCTCAGCAACTAATTTTCCCCCATATTCTGATTTACACCTTTAGTCACGAGTCGCACATGGATCATAGCTACATTTTAATGAATTGTTCCTTGGCATCGGGTACATCTTTGGTAAAAATGCCCTCATAAGTTTATAAATGAGGCACAGCTTGCGTCTGCAGCCTCTGGTGTTTGCTCTGCTCTCACCTTCCCTGTGTTTTTGTCTTCAGTATAAGACTTCTGGACTTTTTTTTTTTCCTTTTTTTGAGTCCGATGCTGAAGCTGTCAATAGTCATTGCTGCCACACACTGGTTTAGGGGGAAACTGCTTGTTCCACCAAAATGTTAAAGAATCCTTTAAAAACTTCATGCATCCAGTTTAGGATGTGGATCAACAAAATTTTATGAATTGTTCCTTGGACTGAGGTTCACCTCTGGTAAAATAAATGTCATTAAAATGTGTTCAAAACGTCTCAAGTTATCCTGTACACTGACAGACACACAAACTCACCTAAAAACATAACCTCCTAAGCATAAGCGCTTAGAGGATTGGCAGATCCTACAGGCTGAACAGATAAGTTAGTTAGCAACAACTTTTAATCAGAAATCTCGACCATAATGAGGGATCAAACAAAAAGAGAAAGAAAACGTGGCATAAATAATCTCAAGGTTTTTTTTATAGGAGTCATAATAAAGTGGAGTTTGTGTATTTTACTTATATAACTGGTTAGAACGTCATTAATACCATTTTCGCAACATACTGACACAGATAATTATATGTGAAGATGTTTGTTGATAGTGGCCTACAAATATGAAAACACTGTACTATTTATAGATCCGCTGTATAATGAGGCTGATAATGAAGGACTGGGAAATGACTGGAATGATGCTGGTGGAAAACATTTGGCTTCAGACTTCTACCTGTGAAAGTATTTACACTTTACTGGGTTTTAACTCTATTTAGTGTTCCTTCTGTTATTGGTTTAATACAAATAATATCAGTGATGTTAGCAGAGAAACAGGAAACTAAGGGCCACAGTGACCGACCCGGGTAGGCCAGGGGCCCTCAGCTATCATCCCAGCGGGGCCCCACAGCCCCCATCACAGTCCCGCTGACTGACTGCCGGTGGATTGTAAGGTTCTGCAGCTAGTTTCGCGGCTAACAGAACCTTAGCCATGTTCCCAGACATTCTCAGAGAGCCCCCACCTGGTGGAGCTTTCGGTCCAGGGCCATTTACCACACAGACAGAAGTTCAGAGAGCTGCCGGCTAACTGGCGCTGTGCAAAGTCCTATAGCTAGCCTTTAGCCTTTAGCTGCAGGAACAGGGCTAATGTTGACTGTGGCGACATAAACAGTGAGTGACATTCACTGAATATTAACCTTAATGGCTACAAAAATCACTCTCGTGCCCAAAACATTGGTGGTCCTTTGCTTTACGCCTCCAGAAAGACTGAAACAGCCGCAGCTGTCAAAACAAGAAGGCTACTGCTAGGAGCAGCTAGCACACCGGGGTGCTGCTTCCTTCATCGCCTGTTGACAAACTCTGATCTGCCTGTCAAAACTGAAAGTGTTGTTGTCACGGCATGACAGAGAAGCCCGGTGCTCACCATGTAGCGCTGAAGCCTGGAGAATGGCCCCCGAAGTCCCGTCGATCACCTTAATGCTCCCCTGGCTGGTAACGGCTAAGATAGCGTTGAGGGCCGGGTGGTAGGACAGACTTCGCAGGCCCTCCTCGTCGCAACGCAGGCAGCCGTCTCTCACTACAATCCAGTCCGAGGAGGTGGACGAGCCCGAGCCCGGTGAGGCCGCGGCCGCCATCTTTCCTATTTCCCCCCCCCCTTCCTCCTCCTCTTGGTTTATCAGAACCCGGTAATAAACTTAAAGTGAATTCATCAAAGCGGCAGATTCTGAATCAGCAGTCCCCTGCCTTCTGCGGCTTCTTCTCCGCCCGTCTCCGCCGCAGTGGCTATTCACCATCGGCGCAGAGGAACTCCAGGCTAGGCTCTGTCACTACACCATAGGAACACGGAGCTCGCGTACCGCTTCTAAACATCTCGCGAGAACACCGCGCCGAAACAGAGCAGATTCGGAGAACAGCTGATGAATTTAACCATCATGGTTTTGCATCTATGCTAGTTGCAGTTTTGAGTGGAACACGTTTGTTAAAAAAAAATAAAAACACACCAAATTGTTCATAAAATGTTATATTGTTAACACAAATAAAACATCTTCTTTTCTGTTCTTGGTTTTACAGCAGCATATGAAAACACTTTGCATGGGCACCATCAAATAAATTATCAAAAAAAAACATACCTCCACTTAAATCCTGGTCCTCAACCCAAGAAAATGCAAGTAAATGAGTCAGATTGTTAAAATTTTAACATTAAACACCTAAATAAGCTTGTATTTCTAAATATGTAGTGATTGTTATGAATAATCTTTAAAAACACAATCATTTTTTTACACATTGACACTATCCGGATATATATAAAATGTGTCTGAATTTCACCTATATCTACAGTCTATATTTTCTGTCTTAAAAATTTGAATTTATTTTGACAACTTTGGATTATCTGGATATTTAAATAATATTATCCATCTATATTAAAATAGTCCACTGACCGCAGAGGGAGACAGAAGTCTAAAGTCTTGTTTGTTTGTTCAAACTTGATTAAGTTATTAGATTCAGAATAACCACCAGTTCACTGGTAAAATGAAAAGACAACCAAAAACGAAACAGTAGGAAAAGAAAATATAAGAAATGTCCCAGACCAAACTAAACTCCACGTGCAGACATATTGCAACTCTGCCAAAAAACAGGATCGCCCTCCCAAACTATGAAAGCAGCACCTGGTAGCTTCCAGGAATGTGTAAAAAAAAATTTCTGTCAGGGGAAACAGGATAGGATGCCACCTGTCATTTCCTGGCTGCTAAACAGTCCACAGATAAACATCAGTTGTTTTGTAAAAAGGTGAAAGGTGTTAGGAATTAAAGCAAATCGGCTGAAATAATTCCGCTGCATGAAATCTCAGAGCAGGTTCAGCTGTCAGGTCTCAGGAATAAAACTTTTGGTTCTTAGGTCTTTATAAAACCTGTCGAGCAGATATCATGGTGAACATCCCTTCATTTTCCAACATTTTTCATTGCAGGTTAAAGTGGATCAATGAAGCTCACCCAACGATGGCTGACAAATGACAACAAAGAAGATTAACCATGTAAACGTTATGCTGTTTAAGGAACCAAAACATAATTTTAAGATCTTTTTAGGCAGGAAAGTAGCTTCTTGGAATAAAACCAACAAACACCTCTGAAGTATCTGCTTGGTTGGTCAAGATTTCTCTGAATGTGAAAAAAAGAGCTCCATCATTTTCAATGCTACAGACCCAATCAGTTCATTTCTAAAACCAAAGACCTTATGAAAACTAAAACATATTTTTTTTTAATTCCTAAGACCTGAGTTTTACTCCAGAGACTTAACTTTTTTCCTAAGTTAGGCTATGTCTATTTTTTGAGGCCAGACATTTTTTTAAGACTTGAAAAATGTTTCATATGACCAAACTTTTCCCTGAGATCTGAAATATTTTTTAAATAAAACCTAAAATGTCGTTTTTTTTTAGTTTTTATTTACGAAGACCCAGTAATTTTTCTCCTTAGACCTAAGGATGCTCTAAGTAAGGTTCACATCACCTTTATTGAAGCTGCAAAAAGGTAGATTTTTAAAAGCCTCCTATGAGCTTGAAATGCTCACTATGGCCACCTAGTGGTGAATAGTTGATCGAATTTACATGTCTCAGTTGTTGATGGCCTTTAAAGAGCAATCCAACCACTTTAGTCAGTCTGGGCCTGCATGTGTATAAAGATTGTGATAAAGGACAGATGGGAAGTCTAGAGTGCTGATGGAACTAGAACTGTTTGTGGGAAATCAGACCTAAAAGAGCCTCTAAACCCAGAAACCCCTCTACTTGAAATGTCCAGTGATAGAATAAAGCACAGGCTGCTGCTCAAAGCTGGATAAACCTGCCCCCCCTGCCTGAAAAATGAGTATTTTGACTAGATGGATCTGGCTTTAGGTTAGCTGAGCCGAGCACAAGCAGGAAGACAGCAAAAAGTAACGGCATGCTGACAGCTGCCTTCATCCAAGGTCCTTAAAGAAACGGACAGAGTTTCAGGAATTTCATCTGTTTTTGCTGATTTCATTAAAAACCAATCAAACCTGGAGCACATGCTGACGGCCCCATGTGTGGAATCGCTCCTTCATTGAACCAGGTCTGATCTTACTCCTCCATTTCCAATTAATAACTACAGAACTGTTGTACTTTACAAATATTTGATGCATTCATCCATTTATTTTAATTTAAAGGAATGTCAATTTGTTTAAGATAAATAACTTAGTGACCCACCAACAAATACAAGACTTGCTCATGTGATGCTCCTGTTCTTTACTGTAACTTAGTAATCAGGATCTTTTTTGAAAGAATAAACAGAGAAATAAACCAAACAAAACATTAAAGGACGTTTGCCATAAACCAGAGGAGTGAGGAAGCTGTTCCCGTCTCCTCCACCACTCTACGAACAAAAACATCCAATAGAACATTTGTTGGGTGTGGATTTCAAACAAAAACAGAAATCCTGCAGATGATGTCCTGATCCACAAACCTACAATCAGTTCAGGCATGCGATGACTGAGACTCCTGTAGAACCAGCTAGAAGCTGAAAATCGATCTCACTTTATTGAGCAAATAAGGAAGGGATAAAACTATTTACAATGGTACATATTTCCCATAACCTCACTGCTTTGATTTTTTTAGAGTTTAAAAAAACAACAAAAAACCCTCTCGGGTTCACGCCCCCCCCCCCCCACACCCCATGACTGAGGGTCACTGTCCATGGCCACAACGGCTGCAGTTCCATCTTATCCAGTCACACACCAGTATACAGTGACAGGAAGTAGATGTACAATAGGAAGATGGGAT
The DNA here is from genome assembly GCA_034780135.1 of Jordanella pulchra. Lineage (NCBI taxonomy): Eukaryota > Metazoa > Chordata > Actinopteri > Cyprinodontiformes > Cyprinodontidae > Jordanella > Jordanella pulchra. The sequence continues at coordinate 17,218 of JAUZNJ010069069.1, forward strand.
ATATGAGGAGGGGCTTCTTGGTCTTAAACTCATCACCGACGAGGAGCGAAGCAGCACTGTACGCAGCCCAGAACACGCCGAACAGCTGGGGACAGAAAACACACCACATGTCATCGTGTTTCACTCATACAGCAATCAATACCTGATAAAAAAAAGAAAAAAACACTGAATCTAACGGTTCAAACAAATCTAAAGAACATCACCATCACATTTCAGTAAACAGAAAGACAGAAATGTAGCCAACGTTAACATGTCATCTGTTGCCGGGTCAGTTTACATCCAGACAACAAACAGATGCAGGAAGAAAAACATCCAACACCTCTGAAGCTGTTCGTTGGTGGAATCAGCCGCATGGTTGCCTTTTATTAAACTCAAAGCTTCGACTTTAGAAACATTTTTATCTCAGAACGTATAAAGAAGAAAACAAACTTTGATGGAACCCGATCGGATCCAACAGAACTCACCTTGACTAATGTGGAGACCACTTCAAACCCTCCCATCACTACAAGCAGAGGAGTTATGACGATGAGAGGAAGAAGGGAATATCCGATCACTCCAAGAACCTGTCCATAGGAGACCTGCAGCAGACAGAGAGAGCACTCACACACCCGACCCTTCTGGATCTTCAGAACCTCCAGACCCGCTTCCTACCTCACCACCAAGAACACGAGCAAGAAGAAAGATGGTCAGAGAGCCGAATATCCAGATGGTGATGATCCAGGACACCACCTGTAAGGGACAGACAGCACAGTCACACACCACAGCTCCCTGAATGGTTCTGGTTCTGCCTTGGATCCAGTCCCATCAGAACCGGCCTTCTGCGTTCAGCCGATGCTCCACATCTGCTCACCCTGAACTGTCCGTAGATGGAGATCATGGAGAAGAGCAGCACCACTGCCAGAGGGCCCCAGAAGTCCGGGTTGTCTCGGACCACCTGCCGGTTGAAACCCAGCGAGGGCATGGGCATCAGCACACATCGGATCTTGTAGTAAATGTCCTTCAGGTCGATGTCCAGCTCCTCCCTGCTCACACAGACCACCCAGTCATCTAAATCCATCAGGGTCATAAAAGCTTTAAAGTGACATTATGCAAGTTTTTACTGAAAAATGTCTTTAAAATAGCCGTTTTATTTGCACCTTCACAACTAAAACAGCCTGACACCTCAGTAGTTCAGCACCGTCACATCTATTAACCTGTAGCCTATTTCCCTTAGTTTACTTCTGGTCTTAAGTTCCCGCGCCGTACAGCGCATCCATGTAAAATGCGTCCGACCAATAGATTTATATATAAATGAACAATCAAAACCTTATATTCAAGATGGATTTTAGGGATATTCAGAAGCACCTGTCATCCAGCTCAACTCAGAAACCAACAGCAACTCCAGGTAAAGTGAAAAACATAACCTTGTTAAGTATGAGCACAAGCTGTAAGGATGAGCAGGAAAGGGCTGCAGTTCTCAGTTCTGGCCACAGGGGGCGGTATTTTCAGGAAACTGTCTAAACTTACATAATACCTCATTAAAGTTGAAGGACAATAATCAATAATCTGCTCTGTTAACAACAGACAGCCATCAACTCAAAAACATCCAAAAACAAGCAGAGATCTCTTCCTCTCAGCTTCCACCTGAAAACGCTCCTCAGTGAAAAGGAAAACACATTTTAGAAAAGGAAAATGGAATAAAAAAAATTCACTTTAAAAAAAGGTTTCAGTTTAATTCATTATGCGAACAGAAAATTTCAACCAATATTTTAACTCTTAGCTGATTTTAACTGATCTTTTTTCAGATTTTATTCTTTAAATTTTCTATTTTTTTACATAACACTTGACCAATAGGAATGTTGTTTCTTAAGTTCAGCAGACCAATAGAAATGAACCTTCACTCCCCACTCCAAAGGAAAGCCCGCCCCCACAGGTGGATTGAAATGATCTGGAAAACTTATTCTGAAACAAAAACTATCTTAAAAAACTTAACCTGAAAAAAGACAAATAAAAAA
>JAUZNJ010069069.1:35038-45507 GCA_034780135.1 Jordanella pulchra
GTTTCCGTGTTCCCTGTTGTTCTGAGGACGGATCCCTTCATCATCCTGGTGACCTTCGTGTGCAGGTCAGGTGGATTTTAGCGCCACCAGAAGGGTTTTTCTAAAAGGTCTCTGATATGAATCACTCCAGTGTTGTTGCTTTGGCAGAGAATACCTGAGCTGATCCACATGCTTTTCATCTGAGCCTGACGGACTCCTCCCAGCAGGGCTTTATATCAGCTCAGTTCTACACTATTACCGCTGTTACTTTAATTAGGCCTTTTTGTGCTTTCTGAGCTCCTACACAGCAGAAAGTGATGTTCAGATGTCTTGAAATCAATGTATTTCATTTAAGCAGGTAAAAAACAGATTGTTTAATCATTTGTCAATGGTTATAATACGACCCCTCTGGGAAAATTTTAGCCAAATCCAAAAACATAACCTACTTGGCGGAGGTAATCATCTTATTTACTGGTAAATTACATCACCTGCTGGAAAAAAATAAGATAAACTCATTTTAAGAAAAACCGACTTGTTTTATTTTATTTTATTTTATAGAACTAAGAGCATGGAAACCTGCCAAGAGAATGCAGTATAATAAAAAAACCAAGCGATCCATTTCACAGCATTTCAACAAACAAGTTTGGCCTCTTTGTATAATTCAGGATCAACAAAGTCCAACTCAGAAAGAACAGACTGTTGTTCTACTGAAGTATTGGAACTAGATTTTAAGAGCTTCATGAGGAAAACTTCCGGAAGTGAAGCTGTGATTAATGGCTGCAGAATGGTAGGAATGTTTTTATGTTTCCAGGCAGTTTAACGAAGCAGATAAATAAAAACTGGTTTCAGTAGCAGCTGAGATAATAAAGCAAAATAGTGACTTTAAACTCTGCTATCGTCTGAACTGAAGCTGTTTCGACTTGAATCCTAGTTTATGAGGCTGTCAGCTGGAGGCTCTGTCCTCGTTGTTTCTCAGTCAGAACCACAAAATACCCAGAATGCAGCAGAACTACATTCCCTGAAAGGCCCATAACTAGAGCAGGCGGTGATCTGGTGCTGAACACATGGAGAACAATTAAAACATTCAACTCCTTATTAACGTAACTATCTAATGTTAACTTTCTAGAAAGCTCTTTTTGATTTTATTGGCTAATTTCTAGACATTTCCTGTGAAAACTAATCAGAGGATTTCAGACACAGGATGTGGATCAATAAGCAGATTCCTCCATTTTACTCCCGGACTCAGAGACTTTGTTTTCTGTCTCCTTCCCTTAAACATTTGCTCTGCTTCTTGTTTCAGAGCCCTAAAACTCACATTTTACTTCAAAGAAAACTAAAAAGTATCTAGAAATATCTGAGTGTGGCATCTACTAGGAAATGCCGTTTTTGTTCCATGACTTAGTGACACAGCGCTAGAAGGAAGTTTCCTCACCGCCGTTTTACCACATCCTCACTCAGAGGGGGAGGAGGTGCGATGCTTTGCTGTGGTTCAGGCGTTCTGTCAATAAACTGTAAACGACTAAGACAAAACATGACTCGTCCGACATCATGTTTGGCCAGGGTCAGAAGTTTACATCCACCTTTTAATTGATGCTTTAATGTGGTGGACACGAGCTGCAAACCTGCTACAAATACAAAAAGTACTGCAAACATCAAAAGTAGAAAAACAGAAAATTATAGATACAAAAACAAAAAAAAAAAGAATGAGACTGGCAACACAAAAATGATGCTAGCAAACAGCAATTCAATTCACATTAATCATATAACAGCAGTTTATGCTGTTAAAGGCACTTTAAGTGAACAGAAATAATACTGCTGTCTAATTATTTCCTTTTTTCTTTGTTACACATCAGATATAAGTGAGAACATGTAAAGCTTTTATTTTTTGGTTCTTGTATCAACCAATCACAGCTGTGAGAAGGCAGTGACCCACCTGGAAGGGTCCACCCACCTGAAGCTGAAACACATTCATCTCTGCTCTAAGTTTGGAGCTTTCTAAGAGACTCTGGAGGTCTCCATATAAAAACGACATCAGGCTGTGATGCTAATGTAGAGTTAAATAAAAACTCTGAAGGTTTGACCGTTAATCAGCCCTCAGATGGTTTAGAGTTACCAGCTTAACAGAGATTTGCAATAAAAATACAGGAAACAGTTCTTGTGATCGCCTTTTGTTTGCTTTTTTATTCCTGCTTCTGTTTATCTGTCGGGGGAAGTTGGAGCCACGTCTCTGTTCATTCATGTAAATCTGTCCTTTTTGCTCTTTATTGGGGGAGTTTGTCGTTCATATTCATGTCAAATGTAGGTGAATGGAAAGTTTGCATCATTCATCCTCCCCCCACAGTTACAGCTATTATCATAAAAACAGGTTTTCCATGGGTGATAGGAGTTCTTTGTATTTTATTATGGATTTCTAGCAGTCTTAAACAAACCCTTTTTATCTCCATAGACATAAAGGGGATGTGGATGTTAATATAAAAGCTGTTCTCTATCAGTAAAGAGATGGTTGGACTGAGTGGGTGTTAGGAGAGACAGATGACTGAGAAATAATTAAAGATATGTTTACTACAGTCACAGTTTTTGCTTGCACATCATCAATAATTTCATCAGTTCCAATAATATCTTTGCTTTGATGAATTGCAGCCTACAGTGGTTTAATACAATCGATGGCTTTCTTAATTTTAGCAGGTAATTAATAATATATGTCATTGGAATAGGATAATTGACATTTAATTCGGGAAAACAACGATAACTCATCATCTTATTTGATACGTGATCCTTTTATTTTAAGGGCAAAGTACTGTTTCCATCGACCTGCTCAAATTAAGGCCAAATACACATTTCAACATTAATGTTAGATGCGTTTTTGCACTGATAGAAAGCTTTATTTCTTTCTTATTTGAACTTGCACATCAACGAGCTGCCGAGTAATGAAGCTGCAAGTTCTGAAAACATTAGCGAGACTTTAAACCTCAAACATGTTTTTCTTTCAGTGAGTTGGTTTTTGAGTCAGTGAGTAAAACAGGATTACGAAGAAACAGGAAACACAATGACAGCAAAAAGAAAAAAAAAATGAAAAAGGCTAAAAGCTGTTCCCACCCACATCCAGCATTGCAAACATACTGAGTCGTGTTTACATTCAGCTAGAATGTTAACCAGTTATTTGTGACTCTTATCCAAAGTGTGTCATCTTTGTATGCTTGTAAATAACATTGTCTGCAAAATGTGAGGCACCCCAAGGCTCTGTTGTGGAGCCACTTCTCTAACTCCTGAAATCAACAGATTATTCAAGTGTTTCATAATATCTCCTGTTGATTTTATGCAAATGACTTTTAGTTGTGCTACTGGAGTGTTAAAAGAAATGACAGGTGGTTGTCTGCTCCCTGCAGCTTACCTCAGAGCAGCACGACTGCTGAGGCCAAACTGGAGGAATTTAGGTGTTTTTTTTTGTTTTGTTTTTTTTTATACCCCCAATCAGTGTCTCAGGACACTCAGGAAACATTTTCTTTATATCTGTTTTTAGAAATTGACAAATTCCTTTAAATGAAGCAGGCTGGTGTCAAAATGGTTGTTAATACTTTTCTATCAGCTTGTCAAGCTTATTTTAATGCACTTTTTACATGTGTTAACAAAATAAGCCCTTGGTCGCCTTCAGCTGTTTCAAATCCCTTTAGCAAGACCAGTGAGATGGAACAAAAGGAGCTCACATCACATCGTTTTATATGTTTCTTCATTATCTATTAGTTTTAAGAATCTGACTTCAGTCGGAGTCCAACAGTGAAGCTCCATCCGATAGACATGAATTTTTAAAGCTCAGTTTCTCCAACTCGAACCCTCACATCCTGAACCTGAATCTACTTATTAAGGATTACTCTTTCTAGACCAGCACAGCCCAATGGTGGAACAAGCTTCAGAGTCTGAACTCCATTAAAAGGCAGCTGAAAAATCATAGATCCATAGGAAATAAATAATGTGGTTATTATTGTTATATATTATTGTTTCTTTTTTTTAATCTTTCATTTCAATTTCTTTTTGATCTTGTAAATCACTTTTTAGTTTAATTGTTTCAGTTTCCTTTATAACACTAATTCTCAACACATATCATCTCGGGTCACTTTATAGATCCAGATAAACCAGATAATCCAGTCAGTTTAAAGGTTCAAAGTTTCTATCTAATAAAAACCAACTGATTGCATCCAGTCATTAACACTACACGATATGTTTCTCCCTGATGAGGAGGTAGATCGTTAACATTCACTCAACAGCAATACCTCACACTAAGCATGCATGTAGCGACAGTGGAGAGGAAAAACTACCTTTTAACAGGAAGAAACCTGCTGCTATGGCAGCATTACTATTGAGATAGCTGAGGATAACCTGAGCCACTCTGACTATCATAAAGAAACGTTTTAAACCATTAAAGTAGACAAGGTGTCTCTCTTTATATTAATAAAATATAGTAATTAAGAGTTGTTGTTTTATCCTTGTTTTTTTCTTAATCTTGGCTTTAATGTTGTTTGGTTTACTCTACACAGCCCTCCCTTCAGCACTTTTCCACTCAGAGGCCAGCTTGCCTTAAGTCCAACGTCCCTAAAATGTCTCCCTTCCTCTGGATGAAGCAGGGCTTTGAATGAACTTAGCCATATGCAGGCTATGGTACCTTTTGGTGTTGCATCAGAGTTAGTTTCAGCGCTGGTCTCTGGCATGAATGGCACTTGCATTTCTGCACATTCTCCTCATACCTTTCTCTGCGATAGGTATCACTAGGCACTTATAACCAGAATGACAATGTCTTTGCACTCAGCTAGCAACAAATATGCATCACCCCCAACCTTCCAGCCATCATGCAGCACTGCAGCCCAGCACTGATAAATGAGGAATTTTACTTTGACTTGCGCAGAATGACAACCATGAGGGGAATGCTGCTGAATGGACGACGTAATCTGCAAACAATTTAGGCAGATAACGAAGATTTCTTAGGTGCTGTAACAATAAGTCATTGTGTGCGAGCAGGCCTTTAGTTTCATAGACCCTGCTGCATGCTGCTCCACACAAGTTAAGACCTGAAGAGAAACTGGTGAAGGAAACATCAGTCAAGGAGTTACTCTCTTTTTTCTGTTTGAAGCAAAAGTGCTCTGCAACTAAGACATGTGCAAACCAACAACCCCCATCTCCCTGAGTGTAGATTCAGCTCAACATGAAAGCAGCTGTTAGGTAAAGACCCAAGAGGTTTAGATGTTAGCGAACAATCATGAAGATGAAGGAACACAGCAGGCAGGTCCTGGAGAATGTCACTGATCCAATGTCTAACCACAGGAAATGTTTGACACCACTTTCACAGAGGGCTGTTCACCCAGATGGTTTAGAGTTTGCTCAGATATGGTGGAGGCTGCATCATGATGTGGGTATGCTAACAAAACCTGGATATACAGCTAAAACTCATGCTTCCTTTTAAAGGCAGACGTCTGCCGAATTCAGCCACACCTAGCAGCAGCAGCAGCAGCTTTGGACTCGGTGAAGGGTGGGGCCGGTTGAGTTCAGAGGCCTTTACCCTGATTGTTTGATGAGATGTATGAATACCAAGTTGGAAATGACCCTGCCCACAGCCTCCTCAGCTGCACATGATGCAGAGGCTCTTTAAGGGATTGATTTAATGTGTGGAGATGTGTTCATGGCGTTATGTAGTAATGCTATGTAGTCATGCTGCAGTCTGCAGAAATCAGTGGCTGTGATGAGCCAGGAAATCATCTCAAATTTGCAGTGTGATCTCTGGAGGACTGGTGACCCTCAGAGTGAGAGAAATATTACACTCCAGAAAGACAATCTATGAGACTGAGAATGAACTCAGCTCTTTGATCTTCCTGTTCGTTTCTGTGCTTTTTTTCTGATTTATATTAGCTATTCAGTTTATCAGTGTTTTCTGCCTCCTGGGTTGCTGTTACTTCCCAGCTGTCAGGCATCAGTGTAATCACTCACCTGTTTTGGCTCCAGTAATGACCTCCCCTCCATTCATGTTCTCACAGAGCTGGCCAGGTTGTTTCACTCATTGTTTGCTCCACATGTCCTCCAGGTTTACACCTTCCTGAGATCTCCTGCAGGTTATGTAAGTCTGTTCTAAATATTTATGTAGTTTAGAAAGACCCATCCGATTAAATATGGGCATGATTTAAAGGTTTACAGAACAGAGGCTGCATGATGTTCCTGGTTGATATTTACTCTTTTTACATCTACATTATGGTCAAAGTGTGGGAACATGCAGCAGCTCTGAGTTGACATGCTCATAATCCGTGCTTTGATTTGTACAAAGAATCATTTTCTTTAAAATTTAATTCATCTATCAGGGACTAAAGGAGCATGGGTTTAAAGGAGATGAATGCAAACTGATCTCCAATATGTGTTGTCCTCTCCTGCTTTCCTTTTACTTATTGTTTGCAAGGTTTGATAATGCTAACGCTATCCCAACATTTACATTACAAATTGAGAGAAAGAGCAGTAACCACTTCAGTATGAGTGCGACATGGCACCGACCCTCTAAAGCCTGACAGCAAACTAAATGGAAGCAAAACAAGGTTCCTTTTGTTTATTTTCTTCTTCCTAGTAGCTCCATCATGGAGCTACTAGGATGTGGCAACGCCTGAGCTCCGTCAACCTGCTGCTCTCATTACGTCAACGTTTGTAACCAGTAAATGTAAGAAAATTCATACTTTAATCTCTTCCAATCTAGCCATTCTGAGGATGTTGGATTTTATTTTATCTTGACATTTTTTTGATCAAATGTTGTAGCTATGAACTTTTTTGAAAACTGACACATCTAGGACTGGACCTGAAATGAAATTAAAGGGGAATCGAATAGTAAACCTGATCAGCTGATTATAGCTTTGGTGGTGCTGTAAAAACAGCAGCTGTTCAGTAAAGCTGAACGGCTGAATCTGTGAGGTTTTACTTTGACTGTTCTCCGCGGCAGCAGATTAACAGCTTTGGTTAACAAAGATACAGTTGCTCATCCTTTAGCTATGGTCTCATGCAGACAACACCCTGCTTAGTTTCTCTTGCCAATAGTCATCACATTGTACTTCTCTGCTGATGGGTTGGGTAATGACTCACACAGGTTTTGATTTTAATTTGGCTGAAGAAATATTGGCCGGTGCTGTCAGTCACTCTGGATGACATGTTCTGGTTCTGATTGGGCATCGGTGAAAAAAACTAAAGCTCATTTTCACAGCTTTGCTAGCTCTGATTTACTGTTGGCAAACCAAGGATACGTTTAGCCTTTCCTCATAAATTTCAAATTCTGATTTGAAGTGCTAAAGTCCAACAGGACCAGTGTCCTGCAGCTTTTTAAAGTGTCTCTGCTTCAGTAAATCGGATTAACAAAACTAAGTCTGTAGCAGAGCTCAGCTTCATTCTGAGGTGTTAACTTAGCCTTTCTAATTAATCATATTTGAAGACGCAACTTCCTGCCATCCATTGGGGTATAAAGTTTGTTACACGCCTCACTGTGCAAACAGTCAGTATTATGGAGATTCAATAATCGTATATCTCGAAAATGAATCTGCGCCCAAAGTCCTGCCTCCATGAACCTGTTAAACGGTTGTTCTCATTACATAGGTGGAGATGGGGATCCTCCCAGCAAAGAAAGTCTATTATTGCCCAAAGCAGGCCTCTGTTTGGAGTAGCCATCAAGGATTATGGGGTGAATGTGGTGCAAATTCTATTGAAGAATCAGTTCCATTAAGGCAGTTTATACTTGTACATTAATTCGATCAAATTCTCATGACAACTTTGCTCCGATTGGATTACTTTTACTCCAGTCTTTAAATTGATCGGAATCAGGTTTTATGTTGTATTGTAAAAGTGTTATAAATCATGCTTACATTACTGGTTACGTTTGCAACATGGATCATAAACGTGTTTTCTATGACTGACATCTTTAGTACTTTGGATTCTGACTGTTGTTTACATGAAATTTGTTGTGGTGTGAAGATTTCAGGCTGCATGCATGAATCCTACCAACCAGCTGGTCTCTATTGATCTGAATGGTTTCAATAAGAGGAACAGCATAGAAGCTCTGGAAGCAATGTTTATATGTGGCACGCAGGATTAAATGGGGACTCTAAAAGTACACTCAAAATAGTATGAGTTATCTTTCCAAACGGGCATGAAAAAAATCATTGGGGCAATGTGAACTGGCAGCTGCTGCTTTTAGGATGTTATTGTCCTGGATGTGTAAACGTTGTTACTGCTGTTTTTAAAAGGAGTGGTACGTTTCTTTTCTCTTCTCAACCTGCACTTTCTGGTTGAGTTTCGGCTGCTTAAGACTGGCCTGAAATCAAGGTGTGTGTTTTTTTGCAAATGAAAAAAGGGCAAAAAGGACAGGGGCGGTCCTAATGCCGTCTAACCTGTTCTTCTGGATGTTTGAAGCATTAAAAGGGCAGATTCCTCTCATCCTTAACAAAGCAGCAGTGATACACTGAAGAGTGGACATCTCTAGCAGCGGTACTTGGTGAGTCCCTCGATATCTCACATGTGGCCATGTGAGGCCTTTTTAATTCAGATTTGGTCATTAAATCATGAAAACATTTAACCAATTGGGGTTTGATTATGTATAAAACACCTGTTTTATACACAATCAAACATGGAATTTTAGCTAGAAATATCTTATAAAGCCAGTCGATGTTGCTCTGCTTTTCTTTTGGTGGATTAGTTAATGTTTGTTCCTGCTGCTTTGCTCCTGATTTGATGGACGGTTTCAAATGAGGAATAATGATGAAATATTGTCTTCACTTTAAAACATGGACTTGGTCCAAACATGTTTAAATTTCTGCTGTGTTTTCTATCTTAATTCAGACGTCTTTGGTCTCTATGGAGGCTGGAGACCATCCGTCACATCATCTTGTATTTAGCTTTAGTGATTTGTTTTGCTGTCGGGGTAATGAGTGACGAGTGATTTTATTATAAGTTCTTTAAGAACTTGAAATTAGTGTCTGTCTGTATTTCAAAGCTTGTGGCAGCTTTAGATTTTTCCTCTGAATTTCTTCAGAACCTCTGATGGTTTGAAGAAGTACATAAATATAGGCCTCTGTGGCAGCCTGTGAGAAAAGGGAAATCTGTACAGATATAGTCACCATAAGAAATGTTCTGTGTCGAGTATTCTTAGATACGAGTTTAGTTCATCCACTGTCAGAACTCTAAAGTATTCTACTGAATTACAGGAGCTTTGGAGTGTTTGGATTTTATTGAAGTAGATCTTTTTTATTTAATTTTATTTCAGAAAGTTGTTGGAAAATCGGTTCATGGCAATGTTAAAAAACCCTCCACTGTTTGTCAAGTGTTAGCGGGTGAAAACCCTGAGGTGTGGTCGGCAGGAGGGCTGAGCGCGTGTGTGTCAGCCAGAATGCATGCAGACAGACAGGTTTGGATGGACACATTCCCTTCATCAAGCCTGGCAGAGGTTTGGGATTCCTGAAGCGTGAGGCGATCTGATTATGGGTGTTGTTTCTCTGTCAGACAGGCCCCTAAAATTTCAAAGCCTAGGACCTTATTAATGGAGCAGTTTAAGTGTTTGCAATACTTTGGACTTGATCTTGTATTTGTTGGCTGAGAATCTCTATCCACTTGTTTTTAAGGGTACAGTTTAAGCTTTTGCCTTCTTTCAAACTGCCGTATCAGCTTTTATTGGTCACTGCTAATAAAAGGTGCCATTTTTTTGGTTAAATGTTTAAAACAAAAGAATTCAGTGAATTTAAATCATGTGAATTCATGGTCACACTATGGAGAACATCAAGTATAAAGCTGGCTTTCGTGGTTCTGAACAGCATGCATAGGTTTGACCAGAATAGATTTGAAATAAACATTTCTGTAATGCAGCATTATGTCTGAAATTATAAGGGTGTGTTTTTGTTTCAGGGTGAAATTTCCTTGGTCTTTTGCATGTTGATGTAGATTTCCTGACATGTGGGCATAACCATATTAATGGAAAAATGGTAAGTGAAACAAAATTTGGTAAAAATGTGAATATTGTAATAAATACCACTCACATTTTTTTTTTTCTTACTGTCCAACAAAGAGCGGGGAAAGCAAGAGTGCAAGTGTTTCAGGAAACCTGGCTCTGAATGACCCTTTGAAAGGACTCTCCATCACTGGGAATGCTGATAACACAGTTGGTGCAAAAAGTGGTCTTAAAGTTGGTAAGATGCAGACATATGAAAATGCTTTTCTTTGTTTTTAATCTTGAGATCTTAAAATTGTCATTAATTAGTTTTCCTTTCTTCCTTATTCCTTCAGAGGATGACATTGTGGCAGCAACGATAAATCTTGGCAACCTTGACAAAAAGGATGTGCAGAATATCCTGGAAATCTTAAAGCCATATGGAGACAATATGAAGGTTCTGACAAAAAAGGATCTGAGTCCTGGGGTTTCCCTTGATCCATTTGGATTGGGTATAAAAGGCAGTACAGAGGTAAACATTGTTTAAGAGCATATATGTCATATC
>JAUZNJ010069070.1:0-26077 GCA_034780135.1 Jordanella pulchra
AAGTCTCTTGGATGAGAGGAGAAACGTCTTCTAGAAAACTACACGTCCAGTTGCCTAAACTGAACTTTCCTAGCTTATTTTCACCTATGAAACATTCATTGTCTTCATCTCCCGCTTCCCCCACACTCTGCTTTTGTTCTGGTCCAGAGACTCATCACCTCCTGCATTAATTACTGGGACTCTTCTTTTTAATCTTCCCCAGAAATCTCTTCATAAGCTTCAGTAGGTCCAGAATTCAGTGGCCCATTCAATCACTATCCATCCCATCCAGTTCAAGATCCTCCTGTTTTGTTTTCAAGCTCATCAATAATCTGGCTCCCCCATACCTCTCAGATCTCCTTCAGATTTTTACCCCCTGTGTTACCCTTAGATCTTCCTCTTCCATCCACCTCCTTGAGCCTCCTGCTCGCCCTGTCACCATGGGGAGCAAAGTTTTCTCCTGCTCTGCTCCCACTGTGGAACTCACTCCCCCCTGATATTATGTTCAAGACTGCAGACCTCCACTGACTGCCTGCACTGTTTTTAATTTAGTGCATATTGTGTGATATTCTATAAATCGATTGTTTTTCTTGTAGTGGCCTGAAAGGCACTTTAAATAAATGTATTATTGTTAATATGCTGATGATGATATATCTAAGATCTTTTGTCTATTTTCCTGTAGTTTTAGCGTGATTTACTAATGTCTGTGTCAATGCTAGTGTGAGCAGCTAACTTTCCTCAAGCTATTTAAGCTGCGTGTGTTTACTGCCATGTGAATGTTTTTTTTGTTTTTTTTCCTACATTTTTTTTTGTGTTTGTTCATTTCCAGGTGAAATTAGCAGAATTCTCAAAAACACCTGAAGACTTCTTAAGGAAATACGAGGAGCTTAAATCCAAAAATGTTCGTAATCTTGACCCTCTGGTGTATCTGCTCTCTAAACTCAGCGAGGATAAAGAGGTAATGAATAAAAACACAAAACATTTTTCTTTCTTTCTTTTTTTTTATAAAACATTTGTTTTATGTTTTATTTTCAGTTTTGCCATTTCTGTTCTTTAACCTCTCCAGCTGATTGGCCTGATTTATAATTTCCTCTTTGATTGCTGTGATATACGTTTGTCTAGATACTTCAGTTTCTGCAACAGAACGCCAAAGAAAGGTCAGAGTCTTTAAACTCAACCACTGCCACCAGTTACTCTTTGCCTCAAACCAGCACAAAGATGTCCATGCAGGAGCTGGACGAACTGAGGAAGAAGCTTGGCAACGTGACGGCCAGCTCCAACGCGCCTCTGGTGAGTTTCAAAAAAATCTATTTCACAACAGTATTAGTTGGAAGCTTAAAAATCATCCTTTTGTTTGTCAAAGCTAGTTTTTTTTCACTGTCAGGTGTTTAGAACGTAAATTGTAGGAAACGGTGATGTGTGTTATCATAAAAGGAAATGAGATGTAAAGAAATGTGAGGGTGAGAAAGCTGATTACTAAACGCTGTTTAAAATGTCTCTGCTCAACATTTGAATAATCAGGAGCGACCAGAATTATAAAACAATCTTAGATAAAACCACCCAATAAAATCAATACAGACACAGGCTCTTAACTCTGCCTCATCAGACTTGATGAGTAATGAAAAACTGCTCACTATTGGGCCCCTGAGTGCTAAGATTATACTGTTACCAGAATCATGCAGTTGTTCTCTAAAAGTAAAGATTAACCTTCTTAAAAGTGCCTTAAAACAACAAAAACCCACAGCAGCAAACATCTGAAACCCCCCTTGTGCTTCTCATTGCATCGAGTGCAACATGCAGCGTTTCAATGCTGTGGCCACAAGGGGGCAGTATACAGTGTCTTGCAATAGCCTCTCAACAAAGGCCATTTTACTGGATCTGAGCAGAAGCTAAATCTTCATACAGTGGCGTTAGCCTGCTTTTCAATATTACATTGTTGCCTGTATATCATCATCCTAATCACTCATTTGATCAGTGATAAAACATATTTAACCTTATTGGAAACCTCAACCTTTTGGTTCTACAAATCAAAACATCACTTTTTACTCATTTACATACTTTATAGCGTACTGTACGCCGTATTCAGTAAAGATATTAAGAAGCTGCTGTAAACTGGCAGTACTAGGACTGAAGCCCACCAGGTTATCGGCATAAATCCGACGGTTTGTTAATGTTTCACCAATCATACATCCAGTATTGCAGGCTTTTAATTATATGACAATCAATCAACAGTTAAAACTAGAGATCAGACCCCACCTTTTCCAATACCACTGCAAACGTTAAAGGACGTTGAAACTGTTTCCCCTTTTAACCTTCAGATCAGATGTGAGCATTGAAGTCTGTCATTGGCCAGCAGACTGTGAAACCAGAGCATTCAGAGCGTTTGCAGACAGTTATTGTCCAGTCCGTATTGGTATTTATGCAGCATGGAAATGCAATGATATATTTTCATGTGTCTTTACAGCTCTGTTTTATGTTTTTCAGTCATAAAGTCCATTTTGAGATTTCACCCATGATTGCTGTAATATTTATTACTTTAAACTTCATATTAGTCTTTTTTTTTTTTTTTTTAAATGAACGTAGCCGGCTGAGGTCACCCGGAAGATGCTGAGAGACAAACAAAACAAGAAGAACCCCACCCAGCCCAACCCTGTGTTTCCTAACTGGGTCTACGACCGCCCAGCTCTCATTGGAGACTTCATCCCCAGTCCTGCTCCTACAGGAGATCAAGCCGTCCCCATTGGTAAGCACGGAGTGGACCGCCACACTTCCATCTGCTGCTTGTGTTACTGAGCTAATCTGTGTGTGTGTTTTCAGGAACGATGCCCCTCTCCTCTCAGGAACAGTTTGCGGTTGAGGATCTGCTGTTTGTCCTGGTTGGAGTAGATGGACGTGACATCACAGCTCAACCGGTCCTGGGGAGGCAGAACCGCTCTTTTATAGTTGATGCAACTCTGGACATGTCCATCAAAGAGCTGGTTAACCGAATATTACCAGTCGCATCATATTACTCCACTATAACACGGTAAAGAGAAGAAACAGAACCTCAGGTTCTCATTTGATGAAAAATGTTATTAGAATCAAAATGAACAGAAATAGAAGCGTGAAATTACAGCTTTTTGATAAACAAAAAAATATGTAGGTCATTTTGAACAGGCAAAATCACCAGTATCCTCTCCTTCAAATATTCCTCTTTAGAATCGTTTTATTCTCCTCCTTGTTCCGCCTTTGTTCATTTTTAAAAAAACACACTTGTATAGTATTCAGATGTTTTTTTTTTTTTTTTTTTTTACATAATTAAAACTTAAAAATCACAGATTAACTGTTGTGTTTATGTGACATTTTTCAAGCAGAAATGTTCTGGTTTTGTGATGCCAGAGCAAGAGATGTAGAAAATACCTGATATAAATGATGAAATCCTCACTGTAGCGTTAAATTACCAATAATATATCGGTTTAATACACATGCTGTTTGTCTGGATCTGTGTTTTTTGTTGTTTTTGTTCTCGATGTTTGTTCAAAGAGCCGTAAAGACCGGAGATGATCTTGATATTTTAAACAGATTATTTTTGCTTTTCCAGCTTCATTGAGGAAAAGTCTTCCTTTGAGTACGGCCAGGTGAACCACGCTCTGACGGCAGCGATGAGGACACTGATGAAGGAGTACCTCATCCTCGTCACTCAGCTGGAGCACCTCCAGCGGCAGGGCCTTCTGTCGCTGCAGAAGCTTTGGTTCTACATCCAGCCCACCATGAGGACCATGGAGATACTGGCATCTATCGGTACGAGGCTGGATGGTTTCTCTCTCTGAGTTTTGACTCGACAGCAAGCTTAGCTTTGACATACTGCTCTTAATAAAACAACTGACAGCTACCGGGTGGATCTTTAATGTCAAATATGGTCTAATAAACGGCACCAATAGTAACTGAAAAGATTCTGTCATTTTTTTCAGCTTCTTCATTGGACAAAGGCGAGTGTATGGGAGGAGCGACACTGAGCCTTCTTCATGACCGGACCTTCAACTACACAGGCGACAGCCAGGCTCAGGAGCTGTGTCTTTACCTCACCAAAGCAGCCAGCGTTCCATACTTTGAAATCCTGGAGAAGTGGATCTATAGAGGAATCATCAATGATCCGTACAGGTTCGCACAGTTAGATCCAGATTTTCTTTTTTATTTTTTTTTTTTAGTTGAGCTTTGACATAAACTGTTAATCAATCAGCTACTTAAGTTTTTCTTATTACAACCACAAACCTCCATGTATTTTATTAGAATTTTGATGGGATTTACCACTATAAATTAGGGCATAAAATTCAAGTGTCTTAATTTCAAAATAGAAAAATGAAGAAAAGTTTGCATGTTGATGCTTTTTAAAAGTAGTAAAACGACGCCCCTAAATAAAATCTGGATCAACTTGGGAGCCTTAAAAAGTCATGAATTATTTAATTTCATGTGTGTGAGTATTTTTTTTTTATTGTATAAAACCAGCTGTTCTACAAGAACCTCAGGAGTTTATCAGAATCATTTTAAAACTGATCTAAGAGAGAGAGAGCACTATCCAAAGCTTTAGTATCCAGCATAGCTCTGTTCAGACCAGGATCTGAGGAAGAGGAGGTTATGACACCACAATAAACCCATCATCTTACCACGAAAGCAGCCAATCAACAGTTCCATGGTTCTCACCAGGATTCAATTATGATCGTAGCGGTGATGGGGTTAGGAGTATTCATTTTTTTCTATTTATTTAAGTTTGCTCTTTTCTCTTAACATTGCGAGGTTCATGTTTTTATAGTGCTTTCCTCATGTCTGTAAATGTGTTTTGGAAAATACAGTTTCGGCGGCCATTACGCTTATTAAACGTCAGGCTAGCGGCATAATCCTACTGCCATTATAAAAGATACTGCATAGCAAGTGGCTGTGCTGAGTCGAAGGGCCGTTAAGCTCATAAAAAAATTACGTGTTGGCCTGATTTTCAGCATAACTGAATATTTTTAGTAACTGCAGCTAAAAGCAAACTTAAAAAAAAAAATCTTTTATTATTTCTGTTAGGTTATCTCCTAAAATCCCTACAAATTCAATGTTTGTTGGTTTAATGTGAGTCGCAGTGAAATCCATGCAGTTTGTTTCTGGACAGTGAGTTTATGGTGGAGGAGCATGAACTGCAGAAGGAGAAGATCCAGGAAGATTACAACGACAAATACTGGGATCAGAGATACACCATCGTACAGCACAGAATCCCCTCTTTCCTGCAGAAAATGGCCGACAAAATACTAAGCACAGGTAGAAACAAACAATCTAACAAAGAATAAATAAATCCCCCCCCCTATTTGGTTCTTATTTGACTGTTTATTTTCTAGGGAAGTACTTGAACGTGGTGCGGGAGTGCGGCCGAGACGTGACGTGTCCGGACGCGAAGGAGGTGCTGTATACGCTGAAGGAACGGGCCTACGTGGAGCAGATAGAGAAAGCTTACAACTACGCCAGCAAAGTCCTGCTGGACTTCCTGATGGATGAGAAGGAGCTGGTCTTACGTCTTAGGTGAATACAAAGAGAAACCAATGGAGCAAATGTTTGGTTTGAAATGAAACAGATCAATCTGTCTACTTGATCTGTTTTATTGCTAAAGTATCTTTTCCATCCCCATTAGGTCAATCAAGCACTACTTTTTAATGGACAAAGGAGATTTCTTCGTCCACTTTATGGACCTGACAGAGGAGGAATTAAAGAAACCCGTAGATGACATTGTCCCTCCCAGACTTGAAGCTCTCTTGGAGCTGGCTCTGAGAATGAGCACAGCCAACACAGACCCCTTCAAAGACGACCTGAAGGTGAGAGAAGTCACTGCTTCTCCTGTCGCTTTGCTTCCTATTCAGTCCATCTGTACCATCACGAGTAAAAACATGGATTAGCTTAAATGTAGAAAAAGCAGGGGAAGCACATTCATAAAAACAAAAGATTCAGAAAGAACATGTTCTGTTAAATTAGGGAATCCTTTTTACACCCCCAACGTCTAGGAGTTCAGGAACGGTAACATAAAAATGTCCAGAGGAAAAACTTTATATAAAAAGGTGATTTATTACAAAACCAAGGTAGCGCAGAACGAAGACACAGTACAACCTAAAGAAAAGGGTTAGCAACTTAAAGATTGGGTAAGTGCAAATTAAATTACTAGAGGTCCAAACAAATCAGTCTGACGTAAATTCAAAACACCCCTAAAGGAAAAAGAAAATAAGAAAATCACACAAAGGGAGCACCAAACCTCCCTTGCACAAGTTTCTAGCTTAAGAAAGCAAATCACAGAACAAACAGCTGCTTTAGCAGAACAGCCAATAAAATGCTTTAAAACACCCAAAAGCAGTTGCCAATAAGAAAGGTGGGGAGCAGCTCACAACCTCTGCCTACAAGCTGCCCCCCTGGAGGAATGTTAAAGGAACAGGTGAGGCTCAGCATCTGATTGGCTCGCCATGCTCTGCTGATCCAACGGTGTGTAACTCCTGCAGCTTCCTGGCAGCCAATCAGAAGATGTGCTGTCACAGCTGAGCCTGCATAACAGCAGAAAAGGAGCCTGCAGAGCTTCAGGAGGCCAGGGGCCGCAACACTTCTACATCTTTGTCTCTTCATAGCTTGGAAAACTCTGGAATTTCATTTTTGATTTTTCAGTTCTGGATAGGTGTAAGAAAAGGGCAGCCAGCAGTTTTTTTTTTGTTTGTATAAGTTTCTATTGTAGGTTCAGATTTACACTTTTAAAACTGGTGGAAAAGCTGTAAATTTAGGTCTGAAAAAGTATAACTCTTTGAAATCTTTTTATGTTGTATGAAAAAATCCTTCTAACAGGTGATGCTAATTGAACGAGTGAAAGTCGTTTAATTTTCTTCAGGCTTTGGTCGTTTTTATGAACACAAGGTTAAACAGTGTATTTAGAACTTCACAGAAAACAGGAAAAAAGAAAAACCTTTTTCTCCTGAAGAACGACAATAAAAAGCACCAAAGCCTCCAATGTTTTTTCATGCTTAACAGCAGATTGCTCACCGTTTTTTGATGTCCACCTCCTTTGTCCTCAGATCGACTTGATGCCTCATGATGTCATCACTCAGCTGCTGCGTGTGCTCGCCATCGAGACCAAACAGGAGAAGGCCATCATTAACGCGGAGCCCACGGACGCGGCCCTCAGCGGGCTGGAGGCCTTCTCCTTTGACTACATTGTCAAGTGGCCGCTCTCACTCATCATCAACAGGTTCACACCTCTGTTGTTTTTTGTTTCTGACTTAAAAAATGACGGTGAAAGTATTGATCAAAGGATTAATAATCTGCTAATAAAACCTCCGACTCCATGACATGTGGAAATGTTTTTCCATTTAGTTTGAATTCAAATATTGTTGGCTGTTTTTGAAGAAGATAAACCTTAAGAAAACAACCTGAACTGTCTTATAAACAGAAAACTGATGGTTGGTTGACGTTACTAGATGAATATAGAACAATATGTTGTTGCATTCAATGAAAATAAAACAGGAGATGTTCAGATCTACTTGATGAGCTGTCAATGCCAAAAAACCGTGTCAGTTTTATGTAATATTTTCCCTCTGCGTTCTCTAGGAAAGCTCTGACGAGGTACCAGATGCTTTTCAGGCACATGTTTTTCTGCAAACACGTGGAGCGGCTGCTGTGCAACGTCTGGATCAGCAACAAAGACTTCAAGCTGTACGCTTTACCCTCTGCTAAGTGGTGAGTCTACAGCATCATTCCTAAAGGTTAAGCTGAGCTACAAGACGAGTTTATTTCTTTAGCACTTTTGAGTTGCAAGACAGTTGAAAGTTCTCTACATGAAAAAGCTGAATGAAAAACAGAAAAGTGCACTGTAGTGGCATAAAGCTAATTGATAAATAGAATCGAACAATTAAAAAGGATAAAAGGTTAATAAAATGATAAGGTGATAATAAAGGATGATTGATATGAAAATGAAAGAAATTTGGACTGAAACCTTTGTTTAGTGCAGTAATACAGTCAAAGTTCACTCTTAACAAATGCATTTTTAATTCCTGATTAAAACAGCTGAAGGTTTTAGCTCCTTTACAGCTTTCTGGGAGTTTAATTCAGGTTAGTGGAGCATAATAAACTGTAAACGCTGCTTCTCCATGTTTGATTCTGGGTATGCAGAGTAGATTCTAGCCAGACGACCTGTGAGGTAGGACCTAAAAATAAAATCTCAGATTTATAATCTTTTTTTCCAATTTTCTCCCCTTTTTATTAAGTACAGCAATAAGTGAAAAGACAGACAACTTAAAAACATTTTTTTAATTAATACTCTGTTTTTAATTTCACTTTGCATGGAATTTTAAATGACATAAAGAGATGACGCCTCAGTCTTCTGTAAAATATTAATGTAAACAAAAATGTAGTAAAAGATCCGGCTACAGTTAGCTGTTCTTAGCTGAGCTTTGTTAATGCAGGCTTGTTTGTCCAGGAGAAACTGGCATTTTTCATATTCGGCTGGTTTTAGGTGTTGAAAAAGGTTTGTTGCGCTGCTGCCTTCAATTGCGATAACCTTTATGCAGTGTTGCATCGTGGGATCTCTGTTGTCAGTCGCAGTTCCAAACAGATGATTATATTCCTTTCTTGAGAATAAACCTCCCACTCTCACCGGTAGCCATGATGTCGCTTGCTGCTTTGTGTGACGCCTCAGCTACAGAAGCTCTAGGGAGCCAAAAATGTGCCGTTTTACAAAATTTATTTATGTTTTGTTTAAATCGCCCGCAACAAAAAAATACAGATTACCTCATTGAATTTATTTATTTATTTTTCCCAAGTCTGTAATCTGTTTCAGTTTTAAGCCATTCAGAGATTTCTAGACTAATAAAAGGATTTTAAAGTCAGTTCTCTGAGGTGCAGGCAGTGAGCAGAAGGACTATAAAACTTGGAGCATGTGCTTTACTTTCTTATTTTTAGTGAAGATGCTAGCAGCAGCATTCTGGCTCAGGGGATCTAATCCCCTTGCTAGGCAGACCTGCGAAGACACTATTGTATTTATCAACTCTACTGAAGATGAGCGCATGCTGAGACATTAGGCCTTTAATCCTGGTGACATTCTTTAGGTGTTACAGAGGTTTTGCCACTGAAATTTAGTATAGCTTGGTGCTTCGTTGAAATTTGCCATTAACCTCATTTCTTTATGACCTTATTGACTCTTTGAGTGACTTCTGGACTGTCTCACCCGAGACTCTGTCCAGCATTTTTAGCACACCTGCCCATTATTCTGAAAGTTTTCAAAATTACTCTGAAATTAGGCTGATGTGCTGAATTTTAATGCGCCTAGATTGAAATCTGCTCTTGGTCTTTGAGTTAATCTTGATCTTTGTACAGGTTTGCAGCTGCGTTCGCCCTTCGCCAGCGAATGCTCAACTTTGTTCAGAACATCCAGTACTACATGATGTTCGAAGTGATGGAGCCGACCTGGCATATCATGGAGAACAACCTGAAGACGGTGGGTCCAAAAAGCACAATTATTCAGCTAGACACACGTTGAATCTGTTTCTGATCACTGGATGTTTGCTTTCATTCATCAGGCTTCAAACATCGACGACGTTCTCCACCATCACACCAGCTTCCTGGATAACTGTCTGAAAGACTGCATGCTGACTAACCCCGAGTTACTCAGGATCTTCTCTAAGCTCATGTCTGTCTGCGTCATGTTTACAAACTGCATGCAGGTTTGTTGAAGACAAAGCAAAGAAATCTCCAAAAATATATCACTGTTGGTTTTGGTCAGCTCACATCAGTTCATATGAATGTAGAGAAAACAGCCAAAATTGACTAAACTAAAAGGAAAACTGGGACTTTATCCACAGGATGTGACTGTTTCCTGTTCTGACAGGAGCTCAGATGTAAATATACAGATGATAACATATTTACAGTCACCATATAATGTTTTTCTTTGACTCTCTTCTGTTTTAGGTCAATAAGAATGAGGATATTTTTGATTGTATCCATACAGAAATTTGTTTCAAGGTGTTTTTAAAAGTTTGGATGCATTCTATAGATTTGGTCGTATTACCTTTTAAACTGTATGATTTAAGTGAAACATTTTTGCCATTCCCTCTCTTACAAACTATGGAGTTTGGTCCATAGGCTGCCTTGTCAACAAACTTACCTTTGAAACTGTCTGCAATGTTTCCAGGGAAACTCCTGATCCCTGTCACTGTGTTTTCCTTAAGCCTCTGTTCATAATCTGGCAGTATTATTCTGGTCCTTTTTCCATTTCAAAGACCCATTTCTGCAGAGTCTTTGTCTCGTCAAATGTCTTTAGATACTGCCTCGGTGTTTTTACATAATGTTTTCTCATGAGGCCATACGCGATGATGCTGCCACCACAGTACTCCCAGCTTGAAATTTAGTTCGTAAGCTTCCCTCTTTTAAGGCTGGACTTCTAGTCTAACCAGCATCTTCCATGCAAGTTTTGGTCATGTAATGAGATCTGCCTTCTGAAGTATAACGGACCAATCACAGCGCGGGAGGTGGGCAGCTGCAGGGTAATGTTTTAATGATGCCTTTTAGTTTGTCCTGAAAAGGCTGTTTTATATTGTTCAAATTTTAACAGTCAGCTGCTGTGAGAAACTTTACATTTTACTTTTTAATTTAAAGATGTTTTTTTCCATCAACTCCGTAGTTATCTGATTGGCTTTGAGCAGTTCCTGCTGACTCTGTTAGTCCTGCCTTTGAAATCAGGCTCTACTCGCTCCTTTCCAGACTAACAGAGGTCTAACTGTTGGTCCTGTGAACGGTGAAGGGATAGGATCCAGGAAGAGGAGGTAGAAACTCCAGTTTGATTTATTCAAAGTGCAGCGTCTCTCTTGGATAATGGTAGGGGGAAGGCTGGGTCTAGGTATGCACACCTAAACCAAAGCACATGCCTTTAACGTTCAAAATGACAAGATTTTATAACGCTGACCTTGAAAGGAAAGGTTTCTCGCATGTGCAAACAGGTTTCTTTTGTTTTTAAATCACTGTTTTTGGAGCTGTTGTGCTCATTGGATGTCAGTGTAAAGGAATATTTTTAGCATAGTCTCTAGAATCATTGCTCTCTTTAATAGTGCTTGAATAAAATGCTTTGTTTTTGTTGTCTTTTGGGGGGTTCTTCAAGACATTTACACAGAGCATGCGGTTGGAGCGGCTGTCCCATGAACAGGGGATGGTGGACGGACCTACAGCTTCCGGCGAACAGCCAGACGAGTCAGAGAAGAAGAGGGCAAACACAAAGGTATTTGACAATAGTCCACCTGCTAAAAGTGACGGTTTGGGACATTTCAGATTTATTATGTTGCATCAGATAAAAACCGATAGTTTTCAGCTGTAGAAGCTATTTCAGTGTTTTTGTTTTTTTTCTATGAATGTATAGATTTAAAAAAGTACTTTGTTGCAGGGATTTAACTGAAAGCTGTTGCTAAAGTAGAAGATCATAAGTGTCCATCCATCCGCTCAAACGCCACATCTATGTTTCCCTCCAGTTTTTATCCGAACACTTGGACGGCCTCCAGTCAGACGCCAGCTTTGAAGCCACCATCGGAAAGTTTGACAGCAACTTCAGCATGATGCTGCTCGACCTGCTGGACAAGCTGAGTATCTACAGCACCAATGACTGCGAGCACAGCATGATCAGCATCATCTACAGGTAAACCTATCAGCATCACAAAAGGTCTTCAGTTTGTAACTTTCTGTCCTCGATTCATTCACTTCAATCACTGGTCATTATATCCTTGCACATTACACTACATTTAAATAATCTTAGTTTAATAAAAAAAAAAAATCCTAGTTAATCAACATACATATTCAATATGAGCATTGAAATAAAATAAATACATATCATGAATAAAACTAAATATTTGAACTCCGATATCCATGACAAATGCAAAGAAAAGATGTTTATTAGATTAGAAGGCACACAGGACACAGTTAGTGGTGGCCAATAACTACTTTATTGGTTTATTGTTGTTTTTAAAGCCTACAAGTACACTACTATAGCCAGACGATGCAATCCTGGCTCTGCAGACCTATGGAGCAAAACTCCAATACTGATACTGATGACTGAGTTTATCAATAAATTCAAGTAGCTTTACATTCATCTTGTATAGTTGCAGTTACTTCTTTCTCATCAGTTTCTAAGGGGTCTTAAAACTAAATGTGTGTTGGACTCAACAGGCTGGACTTTAATGGATTCTACACAGAGCGGCTGGAGAGGATGGCGGTGGAGCGCAGTCAGAAAGCAGCGGCATAGGATTTCTCCTCCTTTTGGAAATACATTTTCATTCTGCAATTAATCAACCTCTCATCATCACTCAAACTCCCATGCAAACAGACGCAGCTTGAAAACAACTGATACATCCTGTATATATTTTTATATATTGCTGTATGAAATGTAGTTTTAATCTGCAGAGTCATTTAATAGCTTAATCTTTGAAAATGTAACTCGTAGGTAACTTATTGTTTCTGTACAGTGGAAATGTGTATTTGCATTGCAGTAAAATAAAAAAAGACTTGTGATCTGAAAATGTTTTTTTTTTTTTTTGCTTGCTTTAGGAGCCCCCATCCTTACATATAAGAACTTATAGATAATAAAGAACATCCTCCATATATTCCCAAGTGCATTTTTGTCTATGTTCATTGGGATGTAGTAGGTAGTGTATGCATGAAGTGCAGCTCTTGTGATGGTCTGATCATAAATGGGTGTTTTAATGTGGTTGACTGTGGGAGTCAGTGGCAGCAGGTTGCATCTAACAGTTCTGGTGGATTGGATGTGTTTTATTACGGGGGGGGCTTTCGTCTGCAAAGCCTAGTTTGGTGGGACCTGTAACAATAGCTGTGGTCATATTCTGGACTCCTGCAAAGTAAACAGTTAAAATCTGGTAGACGGCCTTTCCATGCAACACTCAGGCTCAGTCACAGGATGTTTTCAATACTGGCTCTCTAGAAATGTATTTATTTGTAAACTAAACTCAAAATGTGTCGATATTTTACTGATTTGCTGAAGCTTCTAAAAAAACGTTAATTACCATTAAATGTCGGGAATATAACAGGAAATGTTCATGGGGAATAAAAGCTTTAACCCACAATGAAGACATTTGTTTTGATAGTTGAGGATTGACAAATGCTGCAGAAACGGTCTACCTGCCAATATTAAAAGCATTATCTCCTTCAGTCTTTACATCTTCTGTTCTTTATTTTTGTTAGAATTCAGATCATATTGAGAATATAGCTGCTTTTAGTGCAGCTCTATCTAAAACAATGAGCTAAAGAAGATAAGGTCTGAGCTAAAAGTAGGAATTTATTTCTAATGTCACTGTTGACTTTAATTTTTCCCAGTTTATTCTGATGCAGCCAGAAAATATTGGAAACCTCCAAAGATGAGTGAGGAATTAGGTTGCTTATTAAACGAAGGCTTTCAGAAGATATTTTTACTGACAATGTGTCAGACATAAGATGCTTTCCCAAGGTCAAAACATTTAGACTGTTCTACACATGCTGTATTTTGTATATGAGAGGTTTTCAGTAGTGTTTATAAAGGGTAAAGCTTGACATTTCTTATGTCCTTGGTGGCACCTTGTAGTATTTGGTTTTTGGATCATATTAATTCTGTTTAAACATAACAGGTAAAAAAAATACCACTGAAATTACCACACGGAGTGCAAACAAGAGCCAGAATTTATTCAAATTCAAATTTTGACTGCCAAAGGTGTCAAGTAACTAAGTATAAATACTTTACTGCACTTCGGTAGCTTTTACTCTGTTTTACTTGGGTATTTTTCTAGAGACGTTTCTACATTTATCACATTTAAACACAAGAAAGAGCTTGACTTCTATACATATTCATAGTGACATGGTGTAACAATGCAACTAAACAGAGGAAAAAAGAAGAGCGTAAAGAAAATGTTCGTTTGTAGAAAAACACTGATGGCTACATTCATGAAGACTGAGCAAATAAACATTGCAGATGATAGATCAAATTCTGACATGGAAGACAATCCCCATCTCTTGCCCTTCAATAGAATTTCAATTCATGTGATTATTATTTTTTAAGTTAAGTCTATGTGCAGCTAAAATGATGTGAATGCCAGTAAAGAATGAGGAGGAAATGACCTATGTTCTATGCATAGAATTGTTTTTTTAATAAGCATTTTTTGTTTGTTTTTTTGTATCATTTAAAGCAAATAATTTGTTTCATCTTCATTTCCTAAGTACAATGTAGAACCCATACCTTGCTACTTAAGTAAAGGGGTTTAATCAGTACTTTTACTATATTTTGTTTATTTTTTTTTACAAAGCTATCTTTACTTTTATTTACATACAGCATGTGAGTACTGTTGACGCCTTGCATCAACACATCTTTTTTTCCGAAACTGTTCAACCGATATCTGCTTAATAATGAGGCATAATTAATAATTTATAAGGCATAGATTGTTATACAGTCCAAAGTTCATAATAATTCATTGAATACACTTCGTTCTCATGTATTTATGGATGATGTTGGACATTCATCAGGAATTATTTTATTTTTCTTGTAAGAAACAGAAACACCAGTTATAGACATCTAATTGTTTTATTTTGAAACGTTCCCTGGCGGAAGTGACCTAGCGGCCGCTTCTAACGGAATCACCTCCAGTCAGGCGGGCGGAGCATCAGCGATGATTCACCTCTAAGAAACCCAGGAGAAAGGCGGCGCTGGTCAGGCAGACTTCTGCTCCTTATCGTGGAGAACATGCTGTCTCTGTGCCTGATCTGGGGTAAGTCTTGTTTTTTTGTTTTAAGTTAGAAGAAGAAGAAAAAATAAAACTTTTAGATAATTACTCTTGCTCCCCTCCATTATCCAAAATATTTTAGGTATGTTTTATTTAAAAAAGGGACCTAAGATAGATATACTGCAGTAAAGTTGGCAACATATTCACAGATTCGGCTTTTTCGGATTAATAACTCGTATAATCGGAATTAGAATACCTCGAACACGAGACAGAGAAAACGTAGGACTAAGTCTCAGTAATTTTCATAACTGTTTTTTGTGTCCTATTATGATGTCCGCTTAGGTTGTGATGTTTACACTTACTTCCAAAACATCTGTTCGCACTTTAGATAAAGAGCCAAACACTTTTCATTAACATTCCGTTTTAAAACAGCAATATTTCATCTTTATTGAGTCAGAAGTTCGTTTTGTCTTTATTTTTCTAAATTTTCACTGTAAAAAATTGTGTAGTTTAAAACAAAATACTTAAAATGTCAGGTTCTATTGTTGTTTTTGGCTGCAAATACCATAAGAACAAAATAGCTCCAGCTGAACTCCACCTCAGACCAATAAGCCTCTGTGTAAATACAGCTGGTTTGCTGTATTTATTAAGGCAGATATGCTATAAACCTATACTTATAACCTTGCTGCCACTTTCCTTTTAAAATGAGGATTTAAATCTCACACGCTTCTAAAATCCATTGGTTTTATGTCAAAAACATTTATAAGTGTGATCTTTAGGTATGTTATCAGCAGGCAGACACAAGTTCTGCTACAATCCAATCATTGTTGCTCTTTTTCCTATCAAATGAAATAATAATTTCTGGATTTTCACGATCCCCAGCAGAACAGAGTTGATCAAATTTTATAAACAGTTTAAGAACCATGACTGTATTTTTAGTGAAAATCACCAAACAGAAAACAAAGCTCTTTACTACTATTTTTTTCTTCTCTAACAGACAAATAAATCCCCCTGCTTTATGTAAAGCTTTGACCTTCCAGTACAATTTTTAGCTATTTTAACTTTCACCATAAGAACTGTAAGACACTGAGATAAAGAATAGCATTTCAGCATTTTTTGCATTGCTGCCATAGAGCAGTCATTAGTTATTAGGAGCAGAGATTATGTCACACTATGATTAACATGGATGACATCACAAAATAAAATCTCCATGTAGATTTTCTAGAATAATGGCATCAAAAATTGGAGTTCCAGAGATGATACTGAAAAAAAAAAACAATAGCAGAAATGACAGCAACTGTAAAATATTTAAGTCAAAGCTAAATAAGCTGACTATTCATGGTGCTTTAGGTTCCCAAACATTTCAGTCTGTGACCCCAAAAATAACAGTTTCACAGATTGATAACTCCATAAAAATAAATATAACTCATTTACTCTTTATTTATTCTAATTTAAATAAATACATGCATTTTAAAAATATTTTAAATCATTTAATTGGAAATGTAATTATACATTCATTGCATTTCATACTTTTATGGTATATCTAACATTGATGTTTTAGATAAACAGATTATTTTTTTTATTTATTTAATGAATTATTTTATTTAAAATTTTACATCTTTTTAAATTCTCTAATAGGACATTTAATTATTTAGTTGTGAATTATAATTTATTGGTATATCAAATATTTAAATCACATTTTAGACATTTTTAATTTAACATTTAATTATTTAATTTAGAACTTTTGTTTTCTAAAATTCTTTTGTTGGACATTTAATTTTTTAAAAGTGCATTTTATAATTTCATGAACTATGTTTTACATAATTAGATTAATTAAATTTTTAAGTAATGTTAGATTATTTATCTTAGATTTTTTTTACTAAATAATTTAATAGGACATTTAATTATTAAAGTGGGCATTGTTTAATTTCATTTTAGATAAATGTATACATTTTATGTTACCTTATTTTTTGGTGCATTTATTCATTTCAAGGGGCATTCACATTTACGCATTTTAAGTTTTATTTTGGCTCTCCATATACCTAAGGGATGGCATCACAATCACTGTGAAAACCACCACTTGGTGTCTCATGACCCACTATGGGTTTCCCACTTTGTATCATGGTTAATGGAAGCTTAGTAGAGGAAAAAAGGTGAACATTCTCAGACCAATTATTAACAAACAAATTTATGCAACAATCTTTTTTTAATGGTCTTATGTTGTAATATTTGAGAATAAAATATGTTTTCATTAGCTGTAAGGCAAATTTAAGAATACAATTCAGTTTATTCATAAAGCGCCAATTTACAACACGTGTCAGGTTAGGAAAACTAACCCGACCTTCACTCTGGATGTACCTTTTAAAAATAATCACCTTTCCAGGATGTTTCTATGTTCTGAGATGCAACTAGTCGTATTTGTGGTTTGTAGCCTTTGTCACCCACAGCTCAGGCCTGCTGTCTCACGTCCAGCACTACGAAGTGGTTCGACCTCAGAGACGTCAGGAACGACGGACCAGGAGCCTTCAGAACAAGCAGGTGAAAACACTTCACCCACTTATTGTTATGGTGATGGAGAAGTGAAATTCATAAAAGGGCACTTAGCTCTGTTTTCTTTGTATTGAGTTTTCTGGTATATTTCATTTTTAGTCATCTTTTATTACAAATTGAACCATAGCTATAATGTACAGATACACTACGATCCCTCTGGTGAGGTTTTATTCTGCTCCTTAGGGTTGGGCATCGTTTGAACATAATGATCCGATTCTTTGTTTTTCGATTCCAGATCCTATTGATTCTCGACTCTTGATTCTTTTGGGAGAAAGGATCATAAAAGTTTACAAGTTTTAAATGAGCTGGCTGACTAGAGTTCTGTCTGAAATGGTCTAAACCTATTTATGAATGTGAATTCCTTCAACTTTTAACTTTGTGTAAAATGTTATTATAAATCACCACAGTAGTGTTTTCAACCAGTATATAAATATCAAACCCATAAACTAAAATCTTATAAATCTTATTCATATTTTTTTCACAGGATTACTCTTTGTTTTTGAAAATGTTAGGAAAACAAATTGACACATATCCAGTGTTTGATACTGCAGCTACTTATGCTGTAAAAGTCAGTTTTATTATTTATTTCCCGGTTCTGACTGCAGTGCTGCTCTAAGCCGAGCGTTACAGTTATTTCCACTCTACTAGATGTGAAAGAAATTACTTAACTAACTTAATTTAGTTTTATGAAAGTGGGTTTTTAAACAGTTAGTGGGTCTTATCATATGAAACCCAGTAACTGAAGGACTACCTGACTAAGACTCCTGGATAGATGTCAACTTGTTTTCAGAAAAACTGAACAAAAGTCCTCTGAACTAAGCCTGTTTGGTGGTTGCAGCTTTATCCTGACACCGTTCAATATGACCTGTTCATTGAAGGGAGGAACCATGCTGTTCATTTGGAAAAGAACAGGTAAATGTCAGATTCCTACTTTAGAAATAAAGGACCTCAGTGTTCAAATATGTTCAAATAAGAAGCTGTGTTTTAATTCTGTTTATAGGAATCTTTTGAGTAAAAGCTATACTGAAACATACTATTTAGAGGATGGAAAAAGAGTGACATCAGAACCAAATGAGGTACAGTTTTACTTTTTGATTTGTTTTTATTTTTATTTAGCAATTTGGATATATTCAGGGCTGTACGGTGCCACAGTGGTTAGTGCTGTTGCCTTGCAGCAAGAAGGTTCTTGGGTTCAGTACCGGCCTGGGGTCTTTCTGCATGGAGTTTGCTTGTTCTCCCGGTGCATGTGTGGGTTCTCTCCAGGTACTCCAGCTTCCTCCCACAGTCCAAAAACATGACCGTTAGGTTAATTGGCATCTCTCAATTGTCCCTAGGTGTGAGTGTGCGCATGCATGGTTGTATGTCCTTGTGTGTCTATGTGTTGCCCTGCGACAGACTGGCGTCCTGTCCTGGATGGACCCCGCCTTACATCTATATTGCTGGAGATAGGCACCGGCCCAACCGCGACCCTGACGGATGAAGCGGGAGAAGATGGATGGAAATATTCACACAATAAGTCGTTTTTTACATCTGAAAACTTAATTTTAGTGTCAGTTGAAACGTAAGAAATGCAATCAAAAATGCAGATGTTGGCACTATGGTTCATATTTTTCCTCTTAATGATCCAGCATGAATAAAATGCTGCGTTCAGGTCGTCTACTTCATCATTTCTTTGGATGTGGAAAACAAAGAGGCTGTTTGTTCTCAAAATCTGCTTTGTTTTTGTTGTGTTTTTTTTTTTGTTTTGTTTTGTTTTTAGGAGCACTGCTTCTACCACGGACATGTACAAGGTGAAGCCGACTCCTCGGTCAGCGTGGGAATCTGTTCAGGCATCAGGTAAAAAAAAAAAGGATTGTTAAAGAGTGGTTTCTCAATCTGGCACTTCCTTTTCCTATTTCACTTCCTACCCAAGCCTGCTCTATGTTAAAATAACAGAGAAATTGAGAAAAACGTTTCTTCATATGTAAACATCTTCTTTAGTGTCATGGTTGTTTTACTGGTTGTGCAGCACATTAGTTTTGGTCTCATTTAGATTGTCTCATGTTGCATTTTATTATGAGAATAACTTATAAAGCTCTTTTTTAGCACGTTTCTCTAAATCTGCTCCTTGTTTTTCTGTTTTTGCAGTGGCTTTCTGAGAGTCCAGCAGCAGGTTTATCTGATAGAGCCTTTGGGGCAGACTGCGGATGGAGAACATGCCGTCTACAGACGGGAGCACCTGGAAATCCCTGGTCAGTCTGACAGGAGTTCCTCTTCTAACGCCACCCTGATGTTTGATTTGGATCAGAACCAGGAGCGGCGCCTTCAGCCAGAGGCCCTCTTTAAATCTAGATCATGGGTACTTTTCTGCTTTTACTTACTGATCATCTATCTTGTTATTTGCTAACCTTTAAAAACCAGAAACATGGTTTAGTAAAATATTGTTTCTGTATTTGTTGGGATATGAACATATCTTCCTATTGTAATCCTATCCATAGAAGCGTTCTTTGCCACTCTGCAGGTTTTTGTTGTTTCATGTTATTTGTAATTTTAAGGAGTTTGGGGTAGTTAAGCTAATAGTTATTGAAGTTAGTGATCTTACAGAGCTGGATTATAATCCAGTAAATAAACTCAGGCTGTCAGACTTTGAATATATTCTGGTTGTCATTATTCCAGAACAGGAACCTGATATTAATGCACTTGTGTTTTAGGTTGCATATGAGGTTCTACTATGAAATTTTACATAAAGATGCTTTTTAGTGACTGTTACACACAGAAAAACCAAGAAGATTTCTGCTTTAACTTGAGTGTTTTTCTCGTTGTTCACTTCTAAACCGACCTGCAGAGTCTGAATTTAAAACGTACAAAATCTCCTTTTCTTTCCATTCAGAAAACAAAAGCACCGGCAGGTCCTCAGAAGTTTGTGGAGTTGTTTGTGGTTGTGGACAACACTGAGGTAAATATCTGAATCATGCTTTGGGGACTTTTGTTTACTTTATGGATGGATGTAAAACACATAGAGAAGACATACGTACAACATAGAGAAGAAAATACGTTTTGTGTTTGTGGGATGATGATAGCATGAGAGAAAAACAGCAGATCAGCTTGATTAATCAACTTTATATCTATACCACATTTAAAAAACAAAAGTGCTGAACAAGTTAAGAACCAATAAATAAGATTGAAACAGACATAAAAACCAAGTTCACAACAGGAGTAGTGCCAGTAGGACTAGATCACAGTGTCCGTGGTAAGGAATAGAAATGTATTTTCAAGAGATTTAAAAACATCCATCCATCTTCTTCCGCTTATTCTGTCAGGGTTGGTGCGTAATAGAAAAGTTGAACAGGATGAATCGTTGCATTGGTTAAAGACTCAATCTTTAGCATCTATAAAAGCTTAAAGGCCGATTCATCTTTAGGTGAACAAATCTAAAACCTTTCTTCTTCTCTTCCAGTACAAACACTACGGAAAAGACACCAAATCTCGCATTCTGGGCGTCGTGAATCACATTGACGAGGTAAACTCATTAATGACAACTGTGGTTCGAAATGTTTGTTTCATTTCTTATTTGCTGCTGAACCTTTGCCCTTGTGACGCGCAGCTGTACCGCTCTGTGAACATCCGCATCATGCTGGTGGGCTTGGAGATCTGGTCCTACAGAGATTACATCGATGTGCTCGGAAACACGGACCGTACTCTGGATAACTTCCTGGCGTGGCGACAGGCCAACCTTTTGCCGAGAGCGAAGCATGATAACGCCCAGCTGGTGACGTGAGGATTGCTGATGGGAATAGGTGCAGAAGTTAAAATCTTAAATGCGCCCGGTTTGAACTCAAGTCGGACTCTTGTCTTTCACAGCGGCAAAGACTTTGATGGAGACACAGTGGGGCTGGCAAATAAGTTTGCCATGTGCACTTTGAACTCAGGAGCAGTCAACCAGGTCAGTGTCGACATTTGCAAACTAACGGCATTATATTTGGCTTTATTTGCATTTTTCAGCATCAGATCTCCATATCTGCTTCAGGATCACCACGATAACCCGCTAGGCCTCGCTTCCACCATTGCTCATGAGATGGGACATAACTTTGGGCTTTCCCATGATGCTGCAGGGTGTGTCTGTGGTCCAACTAACAGCAAAAACAACTGTTTGATGACTGAAAAGCTCAAGTAAGAAGAAGTGATCGGCCTGTTTCTCATATTCATTTAAGTTCAAATCCTCAGCTAACTTTATGTCTTTTTTCCACTCAGTTCGGGAGGTCAGGCCTTTCCAGACTTTTTTAGCGACTGCAGCATCCAGCAGCTCGCTCAGTTCATGGAGCGAGCCCAGCCAAGCTGCCTGCACTCACCGGGCCCCATCAGTACTATCGCTTTGGGCCCTCGCTGCGGAAACGGCCTGCTGGACCCCGGAGAGGAGTGTGACTGCGGCACAGCTGAGGTAAAAACCTGCTTGGTATTTCTGCCTTACTGAGGTTACAGCTAATAATCAAACCAAAAGAGTTAAAAAATCTGTCCTAATATTATTAGAAAATATATTTTCCCTTAGATTCTCTGAGAAATGAGCAGAATCTGCTTTTTCCGTTTGATTGGCCTCTCTGATGTCTGGATAGAAGCTGAAAAATGTTTTATTTTTGATCAGAAAATGCTTCCTACCTTCCTCAAATAAAGCTACATCTAAATTATTTCGTCATTTTCTTTTTTTTAACATATTAGTAAAACCCTGTTTTACACCAACTAGAAAAAACAAACGTTTGACAGAAATGATTTGAATGTTTTTCGTTTTGTATTATTGTTTGCTGTTAGGAGTGTAACAACCCTTGCTGTGATGCCTCAACGTGTCGCCTGACGGAGGGATCTCAGTGTGCTCATGGAGAATGCTGCCTACAGTGTCAGGTATCCCAGCAGCTGCTACAGAGACCTGCTAATAAGTCTCTTACATTGATAGTTTTGTCAATTTAGTTATATTTATTCCCACTCTAGATTAAGTAATTTAGATTTCTACATGTAAAACTAGTCATTAGACATCTCTCTGACTTTAACAATCAGTCTCTGTATAATATGTTGACCAAGCATATGTATGTGAAATCTATGTTAAAACACAACCATTGGCTCCTTGGATTATCTTAAAATGTCTGCTTTAGCCATCACTTTGAGGTTTATGACATTTGTTTATCTCTAAAGATATAGAAAAACTTCTTCAAACTCTACATTTTTATTTAAAATTAATTCATCCATTGTTTAGACTTGACACACACTGAAACAACAACACTGCATAACAACTATTATCTTTATTTGAGAAATATTAAATGGTTTTAAAGGGTAGATTTTCAGCACTCGTTGCTTTTTGATGCTCCATGCAGGCGGCTGTTTTCAAAAGCTCTTGGTTTTGGATTCGTCCCTAAATGAGTCATGTGACCCACAGCAGTCTGAGCTCCCCTTAAACACAAAGCTAACTAAGCTAAAAGTTGCTATAGACGGGCAAACAGATCTAATCCTTACCTGATCAAACATATTTTGAATTTTCTGATGTAGGATGTAATCTAGAGACTGCATTACTTATCCTGTTGAGTCCAACATGTTCTGCTCCCAGAACCTAAAACACAGAGGGAAACAGATTAGTTTTTCGATAGTTCATTGTTGCCATTTGCTTTCATTTACACAGAAATAAAAGTTATTTGGTGTTGCTTTAAGTAACATTAAAACCTTATTATTGCAACAAATCATTCAAGCAAAGTTCTTTTATCAAAACATATAGTTGCTGTATTTCCCGTAGACAGAGACGGTTGTGTTATTAAGGAGTTTTAATGTCCTCAAAGGTCTAAAGCATGCAGTGCTTTTATTTAGGGGATGATAAATGTAGGTTTGGATCCTCTGTGGCCACAGAACGACACAGTTAAAGGGGAATAATCACGTTGTATGATTATATAAAAGACCAAAGCGTCTGTCCTGATAGTGTTTTCACATTCATTTTTGAGCCTAAATACAATCCAGTATCGATTTCGATTAGCAGATGTCTGCTTTATCTGCCAGAACTATCAGAAAGACAGATGGCCACAGTTGATGCAGCTACCTTATAGAGCCTGACCCAAAACTGTTTTCTGATCCCCCCCCTTCATGTTTTTCTTAGTATTAGGACTGAAGCCTTCTCATTTTAATGTGGCATGTTTGTGCCCTGCAGCTGAAAGCATCTGACAGCTTGTGCAGGAGTTCTGCCGGTGATTGTGACCTGCCTGAATACTGCAGTGGAGTCTCAGCAGATTGTCCCGAGGACAGCTTCGAGATGAACGGGAAACCCTGTTACAAGCCAAAGCCGGGTCACTGCTACAACGGCCAGTGTCCCACAAGAGCACAGCACTGCTGGAGGCTGTTTGGAGAAGGTGCTCTCCAAACAATGCATTTAAAAACACTAAAGATAGAGTTGAAAAGTGATGCCTTGCAGAAATAAGGTCCTGGATTCGGGCTGACCTAGAGATGTTTTACACTCGTGTAACTTCACTGTTTGAAGGCATTGCTGTTTGGTTAACTGTTAAAGAGATCCTCAGTTTCAGATATTCAGAAATCCCAGACAAGAACCCAATATTACTTTTACCAAGACGTTTAAACACTGATGTGACGTTAATGAGAGGAAATAATGTAGATGGTTCTCCAGATGCTTTTTTGGGTTGTTTTTTTCTTTCGATTCCCCATTTTAGATATTTTCATGACTGCAGTTATTATCAAAGTGATTATAATTAAAACAGAATTAGAAACCTTTCTGATTTCTTTTTGCAGGAGCCAAAGAAGGCCCAGATGTGTGTTTTAACCTAAACAAACAGGGTATTGAAGGTTCTAACTGTGGGAGGGACGGACAAGGCTTCATCCGCTGCTCCCCTGAGTATGAATCAAATGAAATTAGATTTCGGCAGTTTTGTTTGTAATGATACTGAATTCTCTGAGTTTTTACCGATTCTGCTGTTTTTATTATTTTAGGAATCTGAAATGTGGGTCTGTGTTTTGTGTCGGAGGGACTGAGTCGATCACAGGTAAACTTGCCGTTTCTAATGTGCGTGGCGTCGAGTGTAAGCACGTCGTGGAGGTCGATAAAACCAGGAACCTGGACATGGTGCCGAATGGAACCACATGTGGACAAAATAAGGTAAAAGCCCCTTAAAAAGACGACTTTTTATAGAGGTGATTTTTACATCTTTTGCTCAGGGTGAAACATGTGTTTGCAGGTTTGCCTCGGTAACAGATGTGTGGATGTTTCGGTTTTCGGGAAAAGAGATGAATGTGCAAAAAAATGCAACAACAACGGGGTATGTTCTCTGTGTGATCCAGTGATTCTTTGCTCACGTTAACTCGGACCGATTAGCCTTCCAACCAGAGCTTAATTTAAAAGGTGAACTAGCAGACAAACTATTGGAAAGTTTGACGACACTTAAGTTTTTAAAAACTTTCTTTTAGGTCTGTAACCATAAGAATGAATGCCACTGTAATCCAGGCTGGGCTCCTCCATACTGCAACATCAAATATGCAGACATACTTCAAGGTAAACTTTTCAACATCACCTTTTACTGTCTAGTTCTGCTTTGATCCAACCATACTGAGTTCTAATCAATCCCCAACAAGTAGTGTTGTGAAGCTAAAGGAAACATTAATCACGGTTGCTTTCATATTCCTACCCTTTTCCTAACCTTGTTCTTTGCAGAACCACAGCCAGTCCTCTTTGGGTTTATCTCTAACATCTTTATGTATCTAGAGATTGAAATTTCCATTCATTCTTCTTTGTGAAATAGTATAAAGACATTTGTAAATCAGATGAGGAATGTTTGAACATCAGTCGTGCCGTGGATGTTCAGTTGGCTTTTGTTCTTGGACTTTAACTAGGTCATTCTAACTCATAAATATGATTTAATAGAAACTGTTTTATTGGAGCCTCAGCTGATTAGGGGAAAAGAAAGGATAAAGTTATAACAGAGGGCCCGATAATCCCTAATATTTTCACCACTGCTTGTCTCCGAGTAAGTTTGACCTTTCATTGCTGCAGGTCAGACTGTGATGGTAGCTGGAGTGTGTGCTGCTGTCTCCACGCTGCTGGTCATCGTGTCAGTGATCGCAGGACTGCTGTGCTTTAGGAGGAACAACGCGCGGGACGTCTACATGCATAAAATGTTGGTGGTTTCTGCTGCTGTGAACATTTCTGGGTTTTTTTTTTTATCCGTCCTGCTGATTAAATCCGGTGTCTACAGGAAAAAACGTCCTTCTCCTGGTGAGTTGAACCCAATGTTCCAGGAAAAGGGCATCAGGAACAGACCTCAGATCAGCCAGCCCACTCTGACAGGGTCCACTTCCACTCAGGCCTGCAGTCCTCTGTTTGTTACTGTGACTCCTAGCAGTCCTGTTCCACTGGTACCTTGTCCTCAGTTTTCCAGATAAAACAAAAACATGTCTTGAAACCAAAGTAACTATGCTCTTGTTTTTGTTTAGCCTCCACCTAAACTTTCCTCGGTGTCCTGCACCTCTGAAACTGAGCCGGTAAGTCTGCTGGTTTTAATCCCAGATCTTTGATGCTTCATTCAAACTCAGGATCCAATTTTAAATCTGCAGCTAAAGTCTTAAACCTCTTTTTTTGAGTAGAAGATGGAAGTTAAAGAAACTTTAAGATGGTTTTCAGTCAAACTGGACGGAGGCATCATGGTATCACAGATGACAAACTACCGTTGAATTCAATTCAGATTCAATTCAAAAATACTTAATAACAGATATCTTATAATAGATCTTATAATAGATATATAAGAATAGGAAATAGGAATTAAACTTAAATCCAACTTAACGGTAAAAATAAATGGTCAAACTTGACGTTCCCTTGT
>JAUZNJ010069081.1:0-26077 GCA_034780135.1 Jordanella pulchra
AATCCCCAGGGGGAAATTCAAGGTCCCAGCAGCTTATGACAATACATACAACATACACTACAGTTCGCACAAGAAATCACTAAATTAAATTAACACTATCACCAGGTCAACATTACTAAGAGATAAAAAGTACTAAAAACCCAATAATCCTAAATACTATGTAAATTTAGAGCAGTTGCCAGATCGATATTAGTAGGAGATAAAAGTACTAAAAAAAACAATTGTATAACCACGAGAGGCTAAAGGAGCCCTTCAAGGTTGCTTTGAGGCTACAGATTTGGATACCACGTGGAGAGGAGATCAATGCAATAACTGAATGTGTGATTAACTATATAAAGTTCTGTGTAGATAACATTTTCCCTAGTAGAACAGTTAAATGCTTCCTTAATAATAAACCCTGGATCACCAGTAATCTAAAGAAACTACTAAACAAGAAAAAAGAGCCTCCAGAAAGGAAGGCATGGAGTTATTTAGGAGTATACAGAAACAATTTAAGATCAATGTAAGAGATGACAAGGAGGCATAAAGGAGGAAGGTGGATAACAAACTCCAGCCGAACAATACCAGAGAGGTGTGGTCAGGGATGAAGAAGATCAGAGGTTTCAAGCAGAGGGATGATCAGACAGGTTGGAGTCTGGATAGAGCCATTGAACAGAAAACATTCTTTAGTGGGCTCAGTTCAGATCTACTCACAGTCACATTGACATCCAGCAGTCATTTGACCCAATGTCCAGATGGTTTCGGCCTCAGTGGACCTGTGTGTAGCTCTGTCTGTCCTCCTGCCTTGTTCCAATACCAAAGAAAACTCACCCAATAAGCTTTAATGGCTGTAGAGCTGTTGCTTTGACATCCCATATAATGAAGGTTCTAGAGAGACTCGCGTCTGTCCATCTGAACCAGCTCAGCTATAAGCCCCCTGCAGTGTGCCTATAGAGTTGGAGTTAAAGATGCTATTAACAAACCCACTGTCATTTACAAGGTAGACAACACTGTGAGGATCATGTTTGATTTCTTTAATTTAACACGATTCAGTCTGACAGAATCGGATAACAGAATCAGAACATCTGACTTAAAGTAGCTCAACAAGCTTATAGAAGAGGTTGGTTCTGTTCTAAGAACTCATCTAGAACCTTTGGAGATCATTTCACAAAGACAAATTCTTCGTAAAATGAAAAACATTATGGATAATAGTGAGCATCCTTTTAATAGAAGACTATTAAACAGCCACAGATTGTCTTCAGTCAAAGGTTCTTCAGATCCTGTGTGAGAAAGACAACTACAGAAGATCCTTCCTGTTTACAGCTATTCAAATCTACATCAACTCATCGACAAAAAAGACAAAACAAAAAAAAAGCCTAAGAGTTACTCCATCATTTAGTTTCCATTTTGGATCAATAAATTATTTTTGAATTGAATTGAAGTACAGATGAACATTAACAGGAGAGAAAGGAAAATAATCAAAGAACAGGATTAAGAAAGAAGGTGTAATGAGGATGCATGAAAGAAGGAAAGGAAGGAGTCAGAAGGAAAAGGGATGGAAGACATGAGTGGGATAGAAAGAAAAACTGGACGGACTGAAAGCCTTATTAACTGTTACACATGCAGTCAAGTAGTTTTCTTGTGTCTCATTTCATAACTTCAGCTTTTTTCTGCCTCTGGCTCAAACATTAAGGATGATAAATGAGAAAATTAAAGAATATATATTATTTAAATGCGCAGTTAGTTTTATTACAAGCCTTTCCTCAGAATTTATGGTGATCTATTTAAGGGTGTTTAGTATGTGTCTCATCATGCTTTTGTTTTATTTATTAAACTTTTTTTCTTTCTTAGGGGTCTGTGTGGGTGAAGACATCTGCTTGGCAGATTAATTATAGCCTCTCCAACAGTCTTCTTCATTCCCTGATATTTAGCCTGCCACAACAATGGGTTTGCTTGCATGTATGTGTGAAGCCTGCTGTGTGTGTAACAGAGTTTGTTTGAGGTGTAAAGGTCACCAAGTTTGACATTTACCAAGCAGACACACACAGTTTCATAACCCCCCCGAGAAGTGCTGGGTGTTAACTTTTTTGCTGATGTGTGCATGTTTTCATGCAGGTGAGGGAGGAGTGTCGCTACTTGCTTGCCCCTCCGGTGCCACCACGCTGCTCTAAAGGAGGCTCCATCTCCAGTCCAGCTCCTAGCCCTCCTGTTCCACCTCGCTTCCCCAAAACCTCCACCTCCCCAAGACCAAACCTCTCCTTCTACTCCTCTGGACTGCATGACAGGTGCAGTAAAGCTTGCTTACAACAATAAAAGTAAAAGAATAATGGAATTTCTGACAGCATTTCAGGTTTAAGGGGCCAGTATGATTTAGAGTATCAGAAATGTATTTGGTTAAATAACATAAATAAAAAATATAACAATGAAACAAAGATTTTTAAAATATATTTTAACTTGAAATTTATCATTTCATTTTTAAGGCTATTTATTTAAATAATTTTGTCATGAAAGTGTATTTGAGAAAAAAAATCTCTTATAAAGCTTAAGAATAAAATAGGTTCAGACTATTGCTTAAAAATGCAGGTTAGATGAGACAAAGTATTTTTTGTACAGCGAAAAACACAAAATAAAATCAACATTTCAGAAAAACAAAACAATGAATAAGATTACAAAAGGTGAGAAGATGGAAGATGTTTAGTGACATCTGGCGACACTAAGGTAAATATTTCCCACATAAATGGGAGCAATCGTTTAACAATAAGACAAGAACACCAGTATGAAGTTTGTGCTGAACAGGGAGATATTGTGTGGTACAAATGGACTTATAGTTTTCCTGTGTCAGTTACAAAAGGCGACATGAATATATGAACAAACCCCCTTAATTACATAAAAACAGTTCGAAAATGTTAACGAAAAAAAGTAGGGCTGAAACAATTTATCATATTAATTTTTATTAATTGATTACTGAAATAATCGTCAACTAGTTAGGGGATAGAATCTACTTTTTATCTGTTAGAGTAATAGTACACAGAGTCTAAAACATGCCGTTTGCTGAAAGAATAACCAACTTACAGCAGTAATTAGGACAAAACTCTTAAAATATAAATTTGAAGTGCTTTTGAAAATAAATAGATAGATTTTTTCCTTTAAAGATTATATTTGTTCTTTATCTAAAACAAATATTAAGTGTATCTGTTTTACTTTTTTTAATGTTTTTCCATTTGCAATTAATTTACCATGAGCAATTGAGGTTTTTTGTATGTTCCAAATGTTTATTGAGAAATTTTAAATTGGTGGGTTTCTGAAATTTAAGGAGTGTTAACAGAAGTTAAATGGTAATGTTGAATTTTCTTTAACACAGAGTTGGAGCAGAGGAATTTTCCTCAAAGGGGTTTTTAGATCTGAAATGTAAATAAATGTTATCTTCTTACTGTAGCTTCCAGTTTAATGTTAATAACATGAGTCCTATGTTTGTGTGTATGTATCTGTATGCCAGCTCCTCGCCCTCCCCAGGTGCAACCCTCTACTGTTACCCTTGTTCCTGGACGGACTGTCCTGCTCCTAATCCCGCCAGTCCTGGTCCGGTCTCTGGAGTCTCTGCAGACAACACTTCTAGTCCACAGCCTGCACAGGCCACCTGGGCAGAGCCGTGGGTAGAGTCCTTCACATCCCCCACACCTCGGCTCAGGCCACCACCCCCACAGAGCAGATTTGCACCGTTTGGCGCATTAAACCCGTTTAACCGCCAGTCACCTTGCCCCTCACCCGAACCTGTTACCAGTCCTACAAATGATTCTTCCAGAGGCGCAGAAGGTGGTGGGACATCAACAAGTAGCGCTGATGGGTCCTCTCCTCCACCTGACCCCACCTGGAGGCCTCCTACTGACCTTTCTGTACTATCATTGGAGGAAGTCTCGGCATGCCTGCGTTTTATTGGCCTACCAGAGGCAGCCATTGCCATCTTCCAGAGGGAGCGAATAGACGGCAGCCTTTTGGTGCAGCTGACTGAGGACATTCTGTCACATGACTTCCACCTGAGCCGTCTCCATGTGACTAAAATCACTCAATTCATACAGGGATGGAGGCCCAAAATCTAAACCTCAATATCCTGATAATGTGCCTGCTGGCTACTCAGCCGTCCTGAATGTGCCTTCCACTGTGACCCACGGGCTGCTGAGCCCCCCTGCTTGAAGCCTAAGGAAACCACGCCCCACTGTGGTTAAACTGCAGAACTGACTTATGACTCTATGGCTGCAGATTTTTTTTCTCTGAATTTCAGACTGAAATTGTTTACTAACTTTGGCTCCCAATAAGAATTAAAAAAAAAAATGTCCCACTTCAGTTTGTATTCTAATTTCACCCTTCCGATATTAAGCAGGAAAACACCAAGTATTGTTTTGAGGCCCCTGTCCTCCAAACCAGTGTTAAATCTGACATGATGAAAAAAAATCTAGATTTAACTAACAAAACATTTAGATTTTTTATTCATTATTGTTTTCAATTAGTACTTATTGTTATCATTTGAAGTTTCAGTATTATCCCATCAAATCTCAACTGCTGACTAGTAGGATTAATAAGGCATATCCTTTAAACCGGCCTCTTCCACAACTGTCTCTGCTTCATTAGGCTTTAGTGATATGTAAATTGAATAAAGTGTAAATCTTCGGAGCTTAAAGATAACTACATAAACTAATTTAATAAAGTAAAAATAAATAGACTATTGGTTATAGGGCTCTTTAGGTCCAAATTGAGATTAAACAACCTCTAAATGTTCAGCTTTGTATACCTGTGATATTCTGTGCTTCATAGCATTGTCCAAACCTCATAAAATTATCGTTTTTGATATACCTTAGATTACTTCTTCTCATATGCTTTATTTACCCCCAAGCATGTAACTGCGTTAAAGTCACTTTTTTTGTATTTAACAAGATTTGAGACATTTCCACACTTTAAATCCTGGGTAGCACAATTTACAAGTTTAAAGGTTGAGGTTAAATTCTGTGAAATCTGGGAATTTTACATTAAATTAATTCAACACAATTAATGATTCAATGACCAATTTAGAAGTATTAAAATACTAGCAGTATGCAGAGACTCATTCTAGGACAATAAAATTCCCACAGATAACAATGAAGATGCAGCTTCTGCTTTACGTTTGTTGATTATCCCTGATTGTATCATTACCATGTAAGCTGCAATTGCTGCATCATATCAGACATGCAGCATTTTCATTTTAGAAATGTTGATGTTTCTAAAACTAAGTGGTCTTTTAAAGGATAAAAAGGCTGTTTCTCAAATCTGAATCCGGTGTTATTTTACCAACTCCTCACCCCAGAAGTGGTGTGTGCACATAAAATAGTGATATCTTTTACCTGTAAATGCATGACCGCTACAAAGGAAATTTCCATAAATAAATGATATGCTAAATAAAATTGAATGACCTTTGATATTTTCTTAGTTAAGCTGAATTTCACAATAACGATTCTGCAGAAAATGATACAGCAGCAGATGAAACGGGTCACTCAGTAAGGTACATTTCGATCCCTGTACTGACAATAACCATTTCAAGCAAATTACAAAACATCCACACCAGCAACTATTTGTGGTTGTTATACTCTGGTCTTAGGGATGGGTAGTAACTATAGTTTATCATTTTAAAAAATGTGATTGTGATTAAAATTTTGATTTATCATAAACCAATAAAATTAAGTTAAGGATTTCTGAAAACTTTGAAAACGGACATTATTCTTATATATTTCCCCACTGGTATGAACTGACGGAAGAAGTAAATTCAATAATACTATTAAATGCAATTAGGGTGTGTAGTCAAATGAGAAGAATCCAATTACTGTATAAACCAATGCACTTGAAAATAGCTCAACAGGTAATAATAGTATGAATAATATGTTTAATTTATGAAGCATTTTACAGGCAAATATCAAAGTGCTAAAAAGTAACTATAAAAAGCAATATTCAGAGATCCGTTTTCTCAGAGCAGTTTGAGGGTTTTCGCTGTTAATGGGACTGCAAAGAAGTTGTAAAGACATTTATTTATTTATTTCTTTTATTGTTATGATCAACTGACTTTCCAGGAAACACCACCACTCAATACACAGCCTATGAAATGCAACACTCCTGTCTAATCAGACGCTGCAAGTGGCAGGCATGACGAGGTAAGTAAACCTTCATCTGTGCAGACAGAGCATCTGCATAGCAGGACATGAAATGAAGTAACCTTACTGTGGGGTCAGGGTTGCATTAT
Source organism: Jordanella pulchra (assembly GCA_034780135.1). NCBI lineage: Eukaryota > Metazoa > Chordata > Actinopteri > Cyprinodontiformes > Cyprinodontidae > Jordanella > Jordanella pulchra. Next base: position 6,242 of record JAUZNJ010069081.1, read on the forward strand.
TTTCGACACATAGGTTCCCAGTGCATTTGGGGTATCAAATGGAAATGTCTTTTGCAAGCATTGAAATTAAAGGCGCAATAAAATTCACAAAACAAACTCTTAGAAATACGTAATACTAAAATATGCCAATTTAAAATCTTATCACACAATCAAATCGATAATTTTTTTTATCTTAAATCTTGACAAACAAGGTAATACTTGTCAGTGAAATAGATTGTATCTCTTAAGTAAAGCTATTTTCCTCTCCTAAGCTTTAATTTATAAGTAAAATGATTACTTGTGTCTTCTTTGTATTCAAAATATGAGAATGTTTATGAATATTTGTCAAAAGCTGATCTTCTAGAAGAGGTGCTGATGACCTTTCTCGAACTTTTTATATGTAATGCAGTGATTTCAACCCAAGTTATAGTGATGAAAACAACGGGAGGTCTCAAATATGCTAAAGGACATCATTTGCACTTCAATACTTTAGAGCTGATACAAAAAGGATTCTGCATAGGATAAAAGTGTCTGTTTTTGTGGTGTAATGGTTTGTTTCAAGCTAATTCTATTTACCACTAGTATAAATGATATTATAAATATTTTTAAACCCTAAAGTTCTTCAAAAGTAAGATACTTTGCACCAAGAATGATCTATGCACTGGGAATGATTATAAAAAAAATCTAAATTTTATTGTTGTTTTTTATGTAAACAGAAATAGCATAACTCAAGATTATATGTTTAAGTTAATAATGGTCATTGATTTTTCTCATATTTGTGTTTTCTCTGATTTTTGCCCTTTTTCCAATGTGGAAACATTCCTGAGAGTTAGATTCCTTATCACTGTTGCCCAGAAGACAACAGAAAAGCAGAATTGTTTTGCTTGAGTGCAGCTATACAGAAATGTCAAAGATACAGTAGAACATACCCAGAGGGCGGCCCAGCTGGTATATTACTTCCTTCTTCAATATTTTATTCTGATTGTACCCCAAATGATTGTCTTGACCTTAATATACTCAAGTGTAACCCAGTAGCCACTAGCGTAAGTCTGTGAACCTTTTAAGAATTAACGTGAGTAACTAATTAATATGGATGTGTGTCTGTATACCATTTAAAGTGGTCTCACTGTGCCACCTGCTCCAGGCAGCCATACAACCAAGACTTCTGGGGTCCCAAGGATTTATTTATGTATTTGTTTATTTGCTGTCTCTTTTTTTAACAAAACAAAAGAAAACAGGACTTAAGGCCACTTTTTATCCACACATGCAGATTGAATGATGTTGTATCCCGAGGCCTGTTCCCAAGAAAGAGCCATGAGTTATAAAGATAAAAACAATACGACATTTTTTAAAACTTTTCCCTCATTCTCTGACCTTCCAGACATACATGCAACCAACTTGCTGTTCTATTAGGTATAAATAAAGAGAGCTTTATTCTCCAGATTCAAGAGTAGGTATGCCAGCATAGGTGGTTTGAATTAACAGATGATTTGGACTAAAAATTATATAGAGATGAGTGTTATTCTATTTTCATTTATTGCCACTTTCAATTTCATATGAGAAAATCAGTTTGATTTTTTTTTCTATATGGGTGAGGGCAGTACAGTTAATATAATTGTTTAACTGTGAAAGTAAAAGAGTAAGGCAATGCAGGTTTATTTCTATAGCAAATTTCAGCAGCAAGACAATTCAAAGTGCTTTACATGAAAAGATAAGCAAAGAAAACATAAAAGTAAGCGACAGAAGAATTATAAAAAAAAAACAAAGAATTTAGACTACAGATGGATTTTTAAAATATTTCATAAAACATGGCTTCAGCTTTTCAGTACTTTTCAGTTTTTTGGGGAGTGTGCACCCACTTGCTGCAGCACAAGAACTGCTCCCACTTCATGTTTGGTTCTAACCTAGATGTTCCAGGGTCACAAACCAGACGACCGTGTATTCTGGAAGGCTGATACAACAAATCTTTAAAGCTGTGTGGCGGTTTGCTATTTTGTGAAACAAACGGAAGTCTGTTCAAGAGTATGAGGAGAATGAAAAAAATAAAACAAACACTACCGAATAAGATTTTGATATATGACTACTAAATAGATCAAATAAAAAGTAAATAAGACATAGACCATATTCATGTATATTAATCATATATAATCTTAATTGGTTATTTTATATTTATTTGTGATCATTTAATGACTATATAATAAACAATTGCAAAAAACTCCATAGGGGCGATTGAAATTTTCTGTTTGAGCCTTAAGAACATACTTAAAGTGATGATTTTTACCGTGAGCAAGTTTTACCTGCATACATAAAACAGTGGTCGTATGAATTCTATATATATTATAGAATATACATAAATATAAAATATAACGTCAATTCACTGTATATTAAAAACTGTGACCGCTGGGGGGGCAAGAGCATAATTTGTTTACGCATCAGATTGAATGACTTTAGGTGAGCATGACATCTGCCTAAACTAAAATGTTACGTTTCTAACTCTAACATGCTGACAATAGTTCACGTGAATAGAATTATACCCAATAAAATGTGGTTTCAGTATCTAATGAATATAATGAGATTCATTCGTGTTTTTTTTTTATTATTTGTTTTTTAACACAGGCATTTTTTAAAGCTCCACAATTGTTTGTCGGGTCCTTTGCTACGGTTCTTGTAGTCCTGTCAGGCTGGGCGATCATTCAACAGGGAAGCAGTGGTGGTAAAAACCAGCCCACGTAAAGGTAAAATGAAATGTCGTTGAAGTTCTTAGTAAAGAACTGAAAGCAGAAAATACTTAAAATTTCTTAGAAAATGCTGTCTGAAGTCTTGTCTCGGCATGAAATTTAAAGCTAACAGTCAGCTAGCTGGGCTTTTGTGTTAGCTTGTATAGCTTCGTTTTTGGTCTTAAAGTGGTTATCTTACGAATTTTTAATTGCATTAAAATACTACTTCAAATCATGGATTTTCTCGTTGATATATTTGTAAATCTGAAACCGATTAAAGCAATGATTCTTCTAAATTTTGTCTCAGTCATTATGTAGGAGAGGAATGTAGGTGAAAGGTCGCTGCAGCAGGGTGTTGGGCAGGGGTGACCCAGGGATATGTCTAACTGGTGTACGTTAATATCAATATCATATAAACTTCAAGGAAACTGTAGTAGGGGAAATATTAGCAGTTTGATTTTATAGATAATCGTTTGATACATTTTCCGCACTAACTGTATACCTAAAGTGCATTTTTTGATATAGCATTATTTTTCATTTAATTATCAAAAAGTTTTTGCCTTAAGGAAATCTAAAATTCGAGACCAATAACCGGCTATAAGGATGGGTTTATGTTAAGTGCAATGTTACTGTTGTTATGTATTGTTAAAACAAAATGTGCAGATGGTTTGCTTGGCTGTTCATTGGTTTTGTTGTTATTTTGCTTTTGCTGTTTTTTGCAATGACAGGAATTACATTTTTATTTTATATTATTAACTAATAAACAAAGTGAAGATTACTATATGATTTTCTTAACTCAAAGTTGAAAATCTCATTTGCTTAGAACTGCCTCTGATTGTTGAGGTTAAACTGTTTACTGTGGTATCATTAGTTTAAGTTTGTGGTCCAACTGTATTTTTTTGTTATTTTACTATCTACTTTTATCATGCTTTTATCTTGATTTGCTTTTACTTGGCTTTTATTTTTCTCATATGTTCTTATTTAATAATATAAAGCACTTTGAATTGTCCTTGTACTGAATTATGGCATACTAATAAACTTGCCTTGCCATGGGTAACAAATGATATTACATGTTATATAACCATTAAAATTATTTAAAGCTATTCTCTATCCCATTCTCTGAAGGTTCCACACAGTTCTGTATTCTTCCATCAGTTTTTTCATCCATATATCCATGCTTTTTTTTCTCCTATTACTCTGTTTTCTGTTTATCCATCCTGCCAGTTTACTTAAAATTTTTTGGCTCCAAATTATATCTGCCATAAATTCTTAGTGAGAATTTTGATCTTAAATGCACTAAAAAGACTGCCACCTGAAAGTTTGAGTCTGAAAAAGTGTGAAATCTGTACATTAATATGATAATGATAATAATAATATACCATGTATTTCTGATTACTTTCTCATTTTAGAAATAAATCTCTTCAGTCATGTTTTCTTTTTTATTGAAAACTTTTTTTTTTTTCATTTTAAGTCTAGATCATAATGGCCTCCATGTTGCTGAAAACAATGCGGACTGGCGCCGTCGGTCCTTCCTGGGCAGTGCGGTCTTGTAAGTGGTTATTTGTTTTTTTGTTTTTTTTTCAAGTTTAATTGCACAAAAACAGAACAGCATCCTAAATCCATTGCCAATCTGTCACTTGTTTTATGATATATGTTTTCTTGTTTATATTTTTGCAATTATTATAGTTTAATAAAACTATTTATCTATATACTATTTTTCTTTTTCTCTCAGTTGCCCGATCTCTCAGTACAACAACACAACTCCACGCTCAAGGTAACAAGTGCTACTATTAGAAGTATATAGTACAGTATAGGGGTTTCATTTTTCCCCGATTGCTATTAAGGGGTTATTTAATTCTACATTTAATTGATTTAAGATTCATTAAAAAGTGACAGATTATCAAAGTTGCGTGGACCACTGTCTCCATCAATAAGTTTGTATTTTAATTCCTTTTCCAGTCCAAACCAAGAGCAAAAAGACACTGGCTCGTCCTGGGATGAAGAACATTGTTCTCGTAGAAGGCGTTCGGACCCCTTTCCTCATGTCTGGAACCACGTGAGTCTCTTCAAACTGAGTTTACATCCTCAAGTCTGTCATGGTTGTATGTCTTATACCATTTCTACAAATATACTGCCTGCACTGCCTGTTTAAACAGATAAATTATGAGATCTCCTATTCACTCTATTTCACAGGTATGCGGATTTAATGCCCCATGACCTGGCCAGAGCAGCTCTTCAGTAAGTTTGTGTTTGAGTTGACCTTAATTAAAAAAATCCAACCAAGAAAAAGCTATTTATTTAGCATTTCAATTCAATTTAAAGCAACACTGCCTAACTTTTGACCCAGGACCTAATTTGATGTATATTAAGTAGATTTTTGATATTAATATACAGCACTATGGATGTGATTGCTTAGCTATGTCACTTCAGAGGGTCAGCTAAAAGTTGTTGTTAGACAACAAAACAGATTTTGACTCTACATATTTGAATGAAAATGAAAAAAGTTCAGAACGCCTAGCTGTCTATAACATTTTACAGGGTCCTTTCAAAGTGAAACTCACCCGTAGCATCATTGATCCTGCACCAAACCTTACATTGGACTTAAAGTGCTTCTCTTGTTTCACTTCAAAGTGCACAGAGTGTTTTTTTCTCCAAAAGGCTGAGTATAAGTCTAATCTTGCTGCCAGTGGTTATGATAAGTTGACGTCTGTGTGATGTCATATATTTAAACCCTGAGGAAAAAAAAACGTCAAGGATTACCAGCTTGAGCAACCTAAAAAACTGACTTAAAATATATGAAAATGAATAAATTAGAAATACTTATTTAAAATGGAGATATGATCATTGACCAAATCCTATCTGGCCAAAAATTGCACCAGAAGTAAGTTATTGAATGCAGTCATTTTAACCTCCTCCAAGGAGGTTATGTTTTCAATAGCGTTGGTTTGTTTGTTAGCAACTTTACAGAAAAAGTTATCGACGGATTTGCTTTAAAATTTTACCAAAGGTGTGTCGTGGGCTAAGGACCAATCCATTAACCTTTGGTGGTGATCCGGATCAGGATCCAGATACAGGATTTTTTTTTGGTAATGATCTGGGTCCAGCGTGAAAGTGGAGGTCACAATATGTCGGCGGAATGAGCTGCTTGGCAGAGGTCTGCGCTCTCCAAGTGCTTTTCTAATTAATGGTTTTTGCTCTGAACAAAAGTATTTAAATTAATGGATGAATTTTTGGAAAACAGCGTGAAATTATGCTACTGCAATAAAACATTGAGTTATTTTAAGGCTATTCATACAGCAACAAAAACTGTGGTTATCACAGTAGATCAAACCTGAGGTGTTTGTAACCCACTTATCTACTTGATGGTTGAGACCTGTGGTGGAGGTCAAGGAAGTTCAGTTAACTAGATGATTAAGCACATGCTAACTGTTGAGGAGCTGGATATACAAACTGTCTGTCTCTTTCTCTATGTGTTTTTTTATTTTTTCAGGGGTCTGCTGAACCGAACAGGAATACCCAAGGATGCTGTAGATTACCTCATCTACGGGACAGTCATCCAGGAGGTCAAAACCAGCAACGTGGCCCGAGAGGTACATCAGACAAACTTGCTGAACTGTTTTACTCTAGACCTAAAGTTTAACAATACTCATTTCTCCTGTTTGTCAGGCAGCATTAGGGGCAGGCTTCTCTGACAAGATCCCTTCCCACACCGTCACCATGGCCTGTATCTCCTCCAACCAGGCCATGACCTCCGGTAATCAACACACTAAGTATTATACCATGGATGTTTTTAGCTGAGTCATGTTTATTATCTACTTGAAAAATGTAGCTTCTTGCATTTTTTTCTCTTAAATCTCTCTGTTTTCTTGATGAGGAGAAAGTATTGAGGAGAGGAAATGTGATTATTATATTTTCCTATTGTGATCATCTCCAATGTTAGCTGTTATTTTGTTTTTCTCTCCTCTTTCCAGCCGTTGGACTGATTGCTGCTGGCCAGTGTGACGCCATTGTAGCAGGTGGGGTTGAGTTCATGTCTGATGTTCCAATTCGTCACAGCCGAAAGATGAGGAAGACAATGCTGTCCCTGAACAAGGCAAAAACCGTCGGGCAAAGGCTAAGTCTGCTCGGCAGCATCCGGCTGGCCCACCTGTCCCCAGAGGTAAGCATTTATTTTTTTGGTTAAAGACTGATTCAAACTTCAAAGCAATTTTTTTCTGCGACACAGTACGAATGTTGTTGATTATGTGTGAGCAGCTTCCTGCTGTTGCTGAGTTCTCAACAGCGGAGACTATGGGCCACAGTGCAGATCGTCTGGCTGCTGCGTTTGGAGTCACCAGGGTGGAGCAGGATGAGTTCGCTCTGCGGTCGCACACATTGGCCAAAAAAGCTCAGGATAATGGGCTGCTAGAGGATGTGATTTCCTTTAAAGTGCCAGGTAGATCCCAACTTAAACTCCTTACCCCCCCCATATTAATGAGCTCTAAAGTTAAGAATACACCAATCCACTTCTTTTCACTTCTGATTTGGGTATCTGCAGATATCCAGAATTTCATTGGAAAAGTAGCAGGATTTGCTTTGTTTTTATCATCATTATCGTTTTGGGTTTTTTTTGTCTTTTTTAGGAGGCTGTCATAAACAAATATGAAGTGTAAACATGTATATCCAAATATGCAACTTGAGATTTTTATAGTTAAGAAAAAAAAAGATAAAAACGGTAACTCGTGTTAACAGGACAAGTTCCACCCTGAAAACAATTGTGCAACTGTAAGGATTCAAATTGACAATATATGAAAAAATGAAAAGAAATATGTTAAAAACAGAACCTTTGTGCTGTTCAAGAGATTTTAAAATTAACTGTAATTTATTATAGAAATAATCTCAATAGATGTGCCCCAATGGATCAGGCCCATTTTCACCGATGCCTAATCTAGATTTTCCTTCAATTTTGGGACAATCCTGAAAGTGATTAGGTATCAGTGTATCTGTTTCTGAAATATATATTTTTTTCAGTACTCTTTGGATATCCTTCATGGCAAACATAGCAGTTAGTGGATCTAGAAATACACAGTGTGCAAAGTTGGAAATTTATTTTACATTATCGGGAAGTAATTTGCCAAAGTCAGTTTGTTGGTTGATGTGTTGTTGTTTCATAATTAATTCACTATTAATCCTTATATTTTTTGTAACCTTTTTTAGATTTGAGCAATTCTATTTTATTATATGCATTTACACTATGCAGTAGTAATATGTGGTGAAACCTTGGTTTCAATCAAAGGCCGATTGATGCTTAATAAACATTTTTTGAGTTGTGATAAGTCATAAAAATTTGAATTACTTTCTAGTTTCTAAAAAGTGTTGGGTGGGGGGGTTGAAGTCTGTTCCTCATTTATCTAGGAGATTAGAATGGTCATTTAAATAAAATGTGAGTTTCTCATATTTTATTATGTTTAAATATTGTGCCACTTTTAATTTCCACATGGCAATTTGAATTTTAATTGCATATTGATTTTATTTCTAACCTGCTGAGTTGGAAAACTCAAAAACTCTTATTCAGAAATGGATAAAAAGCTATAACTGCTCTGCCTTTTGACTTTTAAACATATAAAATGTATATAACATGTATATAATACATATATGTGTTAATAATAATGTCCACTGTTCTCAAACTTGAACTTTTTTTAAAATTATGTCTACAAACACAAAATTGGGTTTGCAATCCAGCTATGGTATAAACAGTTTGAAAGCAGAAATTTAGTCAAGATGTGATCTGTTTAGGTGTTGCCTATTATAAAATAGAGCAGATCCAAGTTGGCAAAGATGGTCGTTAAAAGTTGCTCTTACCATACTGCTGAATCAGAAACCAGTTTTTTATCATGTTATTGATTTGCTGAACACAGGGATGTTGAAATTTGTAAACCCTAAAAGTCCAGGTAACTGCAACTACTGACAAAGATCATTATCTGGAAAATGATAGAATTTTAAGGTAGAAAATGTTTAGCAGCCTGTTTACGATAGCAACTAATTCTGTCAGCAAAACATTATTAATAGGCAGGTTAAAAACTAATGGTGAGATATTTTTCTGTATTTTTAAAAATATTTCTTCCATTTTAACCATGTCTATGTGTTTTCTCAGGGCGGGATATTGTATCCAAGGACAATGGCATTCGTCCGTCATCCATGGAGCAAATGGCCAGACTAAAGCCTGCCTTCATCAAGCCTCATGGCACTGTCACTGCTGCCAACTCGTCTTTCCTGGTAAAACACTAGCTTCAAATATAAATCTGGATGAATTTAATTTATCTTTGTGTCACTGAAAAACAGATAAAAAAAACAACATATTTACTTTAAATTAATTTGATTCTTACATTTTCAATTTTGTCTCTATTTTACCAGCTTTTCTGACGTTTTTTCTTTCTCCCCTGACTGTGAATAAACGACGTGTTTGTTTGTGTTTTCTCAGACTGATGGTGCCTCGGCTGTTCTCATCATGTCTGAGGAGAAAGCTTTGGCCATGGGCTTCAAGCCTAAAGCATACCTCAGGTATTGGAACCTTCATGGAGAATTAGAGAAGTTTTCTTTCACCTTTAAATTCAAGCTAAGATGTTCTATTTTTTTATACTTTCATGTTGGCAGAGACTTTGTCTATGTGTCCCAGGACCCCAAAGACCAACTGCTTTTGGGGTAAATGTCTTTATTTTCACTTTAAGTAACATCCTAAAGAAAAAAACATGTTTTTACATAGATTTTTTTTTATCTCAAACAGCATGTTAGGAGGAGCCAAGATATTTCCTTTTACAGGTTCAGATTGATTTTTGTTTGTTAATGTAAAAATTTATTATTTGTTCTGATCTTTTTTATTTTTCAGGCCAACCTACGCTACACCTAAAGTCCTGGAACGGGCCGGATTGTCATTGTCTGACATCGATGTATTTGAGTTTCATGAAGCATTTGCTGTAAGTTCTCATTATCATTTAAAAAAAAAAAACTCTTGTAAATACACCTAGCTGAATAACTTGTTTTTTTTATGTTGCCCTTTTTTGTTTCTGTGTGTTTGGGTTGTAGGGTCAGATAATGGCAAATCTGAAGGCGATGGATTCCGATTGGTTTGCCCAGACATACATGGGCAGGAAATCAAAGGTAAAGAGTGTTCATGGTTTGTTGTTAATTAAATAAATCCATACAGCTTAGCTTAACTATTTTTTTGTGAGGAAAAACATTGCAAGTTTAGGTTGGTAGCCTGTAATTATTTTTTAATTATAATTACAGGCTACCAACAAAATAATATAAATCATTCATTTTTTTTAATCACATGAAATGCATCTTAGACGAGGTTTAGCAGGTCTGAATATTTTGGAAAATCACTATCGATGTTTTCTTCACCGATTTTATCTGTGCAGGTTGGGACTCCACCTATGGATAAGTTCAACCTGTGGGGGGGCTCTCTGTCTCTTGGCCACCCATTCGGTGCCACAGGCTGCAGGTTGGTAACCACCGCGGCACATCGGCTCAAGAAGGAAGGTGGACAATACGGTCTGGTGGCAGCCTGCGCCGCAGGAGGACAGGTAACTTTCACTTTTAACGTTCATTTTTTTTTTTTGTAAAGAAGTGGGTAAAAAAAGAAAACAGCAAAACAACAGAAATCTTTTATTGTAAGATCTTTTATGTTATTTTATATTTTATTTATTTATTTTTGCATCTTCCAGGGTCATGCCATGGTGATTGAGGCCTATCCCCAGTAACGCACGTACCTTAATTAAACCTAAATCTTCATCATGTCAGCTGCCAGCATACCAGCTGATACATGATCAGTCGAGTGTATGTAGATGCACCATTTTGCCTTGATCGATCGGGTTGGATGCAAATGTGTTTGAGGGCTCTTGTGTAAATTAAATTTAGCTTGGAAGCTGTTAAATTTAGGCACAATGCTGAAGAGGAAGGTTTTGTTGTCTGGGCTTCTTTTCAGGATTTTGTCTGAGTAATGTAACATAGCAAAGTTTAAATAAGCTCAGCAGAGCCACGGTGATCCTAATGTTTATATGTCCTGTAATATTTTTTTCATACAAACTGTTGCAATTAAACACGGTGATGAAACCTACTTTGTTTGTTCATGTTTTTCTTTTATGTAGAACGACTGAAATTAGGAGGAACACCTGTGAATAATACCGATTTGTCTCCAAAAACAGTCACTTATTATGGGGCTGTTAACTTTTTTTAAATGGTGACATAACATTTTTGTTAAAAAGGTTACAATTTTATATTTAATGCATGCCAGTTTAGTGATTAATATTGACATTTTTGAGTTAATAAAAATATTCTGTGTGAAGAGGGAAATTTTACTAGAATCAAAAAGAAATATTTATTAACTCCAACTGACTAAATTTAAGCTATAATGGTGTATCCAAAAGTTAGATGGAAATGTTTTATAAAATTTACATAAATTAACTGCTGATTAAGATGGAGCCGACCAAACCTATGAAAAACTAGAGGTTAAACACCAGGTCAAATAAGACAACTCTGAGCACAGAAAACTGCAGTCAGGACCTTGAACACATGGGTCAAAAACATCCCTTCACCTGCTGAATCCAGCAACTGAAACTTAAATTATGCAGACAGAAAGCCATTTATCTGCCCAGACCTGCTAGGGATAAGTTTTTTTTATTTTTTTATTTCAGACACTCAAAGTTATAGTTACACTTTCCTCAGTCTAAATACTTTATGTTACATTTCGATAGGATCAAATGACAAATTCAAATCCTAAGTTTTGTATCACAAAAACATTTTTAACACTAGTTAGTAAATATTTCTAATACTATGTCTCCTCCTATTGCTCTAAAGCTCATTTGAGATGGTGGACATGCATCCTAAGGTCAAAGGGTAAAGTTGTCTATGTTTCCTTTTTTTTAAAGCAGAGAATATCAAGCGAATATCAAGTACAAACAAATATAAAGTAACGATTGGATGATTCAAAGGGTCATGTCGATATCTAATACATGCATGACTTGCCTACTGTATAAAAAGGTGCAACTGGGAAGTAGATTAATTTAAAAAGAAAGAAAGCATGCTGTAAAATCAAGGTTGTGTGCTTTTAACTATAGAACAAATCGCCATCAACAGCGAAGCTTCATTGATACAAAGCATGTGAAAAAAAGTCTGGCCCCAATTATAGATAAGCTATTTAAAGTTGGTATTGATTTAGAAAATCATTGCAATTGAAAACAGATAAATTGCAAAAAAAAGTTAAAGGAACAGGTTTAGCATAATGCACTCTTAAAATTAGTTATATGCTGGCAAATACTTTATTTGATGTTTATTTTCAACATATTTCTTTTTTATGAACTAGTATATCTTTGTAAAGTCCCATCCTGACTTTTTTATTGTTCAAAGACAGATGGAAGGCATTGATGCATGGGCAACTTCAAGCGTTGTTGATGGTCTATGTTTTATTCAGCAGAAACAGGAACTATTGTGAGAAAAAGATCAATGTATAGAAAGCTTTGTGTTGAGGATGAAAACAGAATTTAGGCAGAAGGGGTGTGCAACCTCTTAAAGAAACCCGTTAAAAGTCTAAACAGGCTTCAAAATTTGCATTGCCAATTTCCCCCTTTTTTTATATATTCACATGCATATTTTTATTTTACTTTTACTTGCATCTTGTCCCCATACCAGGATGTGTCAGCAGTAACCGGCTTTGGATTCCTTTGCGCTTAATTGATTGTGAATAATGCTGCTGCTTCTGACGAGTCGACTGATGTTAATGAGGAGGTAAAGAGGGATGCTCGGGCTTCCTGGTGATTTTAAAGCAACATGGATATGGAGAACCGTGAGAGTGACTGGCAGACGACTTAAAAGTTCATCGTGCACCTGGCGTCGTTCTGATATTTGTGTGTTCATCCTGTGGAAAAGACCAACTTTTACAGACGCTAAAAGGTTTTTCTAATTGACAGCGGATAGGTAAATTTATATCAACACATTGCCTCTTCCCTGCTTTGGTGTGCACCATCCCCTCAGCGCTCACCGGGGAACCTCCGCTCGACACGCACACCTCTCAGGTTGTGGGGGGGCTTGTTAACATAACTTCAGTCAGACGCTTCCGTTTAAAATGTATTTAAAGATTTAATTCTTCCAGTTTAAGAAATCCCTGACTCTGAGCGGGAGGAGCTGATTAATGCAGCCGAGCCTGTCACATAGGCTACAGGCAGGGGGAATAAAAAAAACAATGTTTTACTGCCAAGGCAAAACGGAGCTCAAATGTAAATAGCAGGGAGATCGACAGAGAGGGGTTTTGTGTTTATAAAGCTTCAAAACCGCCTCAACCCTGCGAGACACCGGAGACACGCAGACACACACCGACGTTAGCGAGCCGCCTCGCTGCCTCAGCGGGGCTTTGATCAGACGGAACCTTTTATGGGGAATGACTAGTGAATGCACCCGCTGCTGTCACTACAAATCTAGCTCACGGTGAGCGCGTGGAAGCGGGGAGGTAAAGGAGGGGAGTCTGCTTGTTCGCGCGCGGTGATGGGAGGCAGGGAGTCGGAGAGCGACTCGAATGCAGCGGTGACTTTCATCTCGTCCTAGCCGGGCTCACGCAGGGCGGCACCTGCTGAAAGCTGCACTTAACTTCCTCCACCTGCTTAGCTGTGTGTGCGTTGTTAAACAAGTTGTGAAAAAGAGCCGTACTGTAACGTCACACTATACTGATAGAAATATTTATGTGAATACTCTGAGAGAACATACAATTTGCACGATTTAATTAGCTTCTTCTAAAAAGTTAACGCTGAAATTTCAAAGCATAGGTATGTACACAAACACAAAATATTTAAAACAAAAAAATATTAATCCTCATATAGATTCAGATCATACTACCAACATGTTGCTTATTAGTGGAAGAAAATATTGACAGAGAACTTTTGGGGGAAGATTAGGGTGATTGAAAGTAGGCCTTCCCATACATTGTGAAATCATTATTATTTTTTTGAGTAATTGATATCTTGTTGTCTGTTAGAAACAAGCTGCTATGTTGAATTAAAATATTTTTAAGGTTAAACTTGTCAGGGGAATGAACAGTTTTGACTTCTAACTTTATTGGGATGTGGGCCACTGTAACAAAACCAGTTTGGATAAACAATCAATACAAAATTAAAACACATTAGTTATTGGGTACACATAAAGTTTTTTTTGGGTTTTGCCCAGATGATAAACTTTTTTTTTTTTACACAATCTTTTCCTTGCAAGAAAAAACACTTTAACAACTCAATCTCTTGAAATTTCTTAGTGTACACAACAAAGTAAATGCCAAAGGAGCCTCATCTAAAGTGTTCCCCTGTATGATGAAACAATGTGAGGTAGAATATTTGTAGCTATTTATGAGTTGCTATAATTATATATTACTCTGAGATCGTTTGAGTAGCAACAGATGATGATGGGTTGGATCTAATTTGTCTTCATATTAATTTAGACTGATTGACAGGATTCGATTACCGCGTTAAATGGATTGATACAGAAGCAAGTTATTCAATTATATGTTTCTTAAATGGATCTGCATATATAGGATCACTTCACAGTAGTGGAATTGCTTTATGGAGAGTTGCTGAAATTAACAAATTTGAAGGGAATGCAGCTAATGAGGTGTTGTAATCATATATGAAGAGGATGAGAAGGGAAATGAAGTGACAAGGGGATGAAGGGGTGAGCAGATGGGTAAGGAAAATGAATGAGAGGGAACAGTGGGATAAAAGGTGGGGAATAAAAGATAAAGGTGGGATGAGTGGAATCAAAAAGGGATGATTAAATAATAATATTATATATGAAATGATAAAGGGAGGAGTAGAATTGGCAAGAAAATTATCTAGATGAAAAGAGTATGAATGGGATGATGATATGTGGACTGATAGGTGAGATAAAAAGAATGAGAGTGGATGGGGACGCCATGGATATTAGCTCTAATTTGTTTATTCAAATGTAAACATAAGAAAACTGTGTCTTTGTACAACTAGACTTTGAAAGCGTTCAACACCAGATGAAAAGCAGAGGAGTATTCTATGGATTAGACATTTTTCTTCTATTTTCCATTGATTCCCCAGGATTGAATGTAAGCCATGGGCAGACAGTCTGCTCACACATCACATCCATCCGTTTTCTATACCTATTTAAGTTTTCTTAAATACTTTCAACCATATCATTAGCATATGGTGGTTAAAACATGAGACTATTTACCGTATTTGATGAAGAATAAGTCTTCATAGTCAAAGATATAACTTTGGATTCATGAGTTGTTCCCCTCTATTCAAATGCTCACATGAATATCAACACCCTACTCTAAAACTCCTCATCTCCTACTCCCTACAAATCCTTATGGAGTTTATTGAGGAAGTCTTGTTTAAATCTCTTCTGAAACTGCTTTGACTCTAATGAGTTTGCACTTTTGCAACCTCTGGAAGGTTGATAGGCTGATCAAGCTGGTTTAGAATCAAATCAAGCACACACACACACACACACACACACACATATATATATATACATATATCTTAAGTTAACTTCATATAACAAGGTTTACAATATTTTTGCACATTATATTCTTTATCATCAGAAAAACTATTTTAGTGAGCTCAATACGAACACATAAACTGTTCTTACTGTAGTTTACCTTAAAGTCTCAAAGTTAAGGAGTCATCTTTAAATCATTACCTACCCTTAGGTAGTAGTAGTCTAATTTTGTTTTTAAAAAGCGTCGTGGCATGATGAATTTTTTTTTTTAAAAAATGTTTATTCAGTTAAGGTATCCTCTGAGATGTGGTTGTAATTCTTTCGATGTTTGGTAGTTGTTGTAAACATAATAATCTGTATATCCAGGCTATCAGACTAGACTGTTTCCTCCCTCCCGGGCTTCTGTTTAGTTGTGGGCCTTCCCTAATCACGATTCATCTCTCCTCAGGCATTTCTGAGTGTAACAGCAAATTTTTGTCCATAGTGAACAAGTACATGACTCAGACATTTTTTTTTTCTTTTAAACACAGCAGCCCCCACTGCTAAAAACTGAAAAATGAAAAAAATCTTATGATTTTCTTTATCTTTATGTTTCTTTTATCTGTCTTTAAATTCAGTTTCTCAATCGTTGTATTTAATTGGATTATAATGTTATTTATTTTTTAACAGATTCACTATAGTCCAAGGTTTTTGGGGGGAAATGTAGGTTTGTTTGGGTATTTTCAGTGCACTGAAATATATTCTCTACTATATTAGTTGTCAAAGTTCAGTATACTTATCTGGGATTTTGTTTGATAGACAAACATCAAGTAAATTGTTAAGTGGTAGGGGAAGAACGCATCTTTTAAAAAATTTGTTTTGTTTCTATTAGTAGTGAACAATGAATTGCTCCAATGGTTAAAGCTCGACTTATTGATTTATAACCTAACTCTGCTTTCAACTATTCCTCAACTTCATTTCTGACTTGTAATGTGTCCTGTTTGGATATGGATACATGTGTGAAAAAGACATTAATAATCAAGCCTCTTTAAAAAAAAAAAAGCTGTATTAAGGTGAACTCACATTTTAAAACTGATTTGTAGTTATGATTATAGAGAGCCTGCATGCAGTCAGACACATTTTGGTACCATTAGCAGAATAGGTTCTAGTTTTTCTTCTGTTAATGGTCAGAGTGGTACTGTCAGGTGTCCATATAGACAACTTCCAAATGCATACAGTTATAAAATCTGTGGATTTTTCTTTTCTTTTCTTGTTTTGGTGAATAAGAATAGCTTCCAAACTAAAGTAACCATTCCCCTTTTTCTTGCTTTATTTAATCAAGAAGCTGGTGTTTGCCCATTGATGTTTCATCACTTAATTTATCAGTTGAACATATTAAAAAACATAAATGAAAAAAATAAACATACTTTTCAAATAAAAAACAAAGCCTTCCTTAAAAAAATTAAAGAAAAATACAGTTTATTGACCTTTGAATTGTAAAATTAATTCAGCCTTGTCTTTTTGTTTTAATTTTCAAAGTTACATTTGAGTGTTTAAAAGGACAACATAAACAAGTCCTTTTCTGTCTTTCACAGATTTTGCGGCGCTCTGCCCTTCAGGTAGTTATAAATCAGAAAACACCCCAAGAGTCGAAACGCTGATCAAACAGGTGAAGTCAGCAGCTATGAACTGTGGCAAAAACTACCAATCCTGTTCTGATCGGGGACTTGATTTGTGCATGTTTTTCAGAATCTGCAGGAAACTTGACTTTCTCAACCTGCAAAACACACATAAAGATACAGCCTCATAAATGTGTTGGTTGGACACTGACTTATACACAGGTGGATGGCAGGGTCAGTGTATGGAGCAAGTGGATTATGAGCAACGGTAATTGGCTGCCCAGAGAAGCTGCCCATGTGGTGTGTTCCTGTATGTGTGTGTTAGAGCTCTGTCCGGAGTTCATTATGTTCTCATAACGGTCAGTTAGGGTTGTCCGCCAGGCTCAATCTCCTGTCGGGGTTGCAAATTTTATCGATCAGACGAACACACTGCATCCATAACAAGAGCAGATACACTTTTCACTCTCTCTCTGTCTCTCTCTCTCTCACACTCACACACACACACACACCCACACACACACACACACTGGTACAACTCATTAGAAGCCGTACACACTCATAGATATACCCTCATTAACACTCCCGAGTCACACACACTAAACATCCACACACATCCAGTTGTCAGCCAGCAGCCAGCACACACTGATTTAGTTGAGTAAAAGAGTGTGTGTGTGTGTGGTGGTGGGTGTGGGGGGGGGTTAAGGACAGGGGGACACAAAATGTGGACATGAATGTTGTGTGTTTGTGTGTATGAGCATCTGTGTCTGTGTCTATATTGTGAAAATGACATTTCCTGTTTATGTGTGTGTGCACCATTGCGTGCACGTGAATGTGTTGTGTGTGTGCATCCTGCAGTCTGTCAGCCCCGGCGTCTTGTGTCAGGGCGAGAGGCAAGACATTAACAACTTCTGTCATACTGCTGACAAAATGGTGGCAGAAGATTTCCCATGGTGCCCTGATGACTGCTGGCGTTTGTCAACAAGCCCTGTCACCGCGGCGATGAGGGGAAGGCGGGTGAGGTGGTGGGGATAAAGGAGCAAGTAAAGAAGGAGGGGAGGGTTACTGACAGGCCCCGGACCCATTCCCATGAGCACTGGGGGAGAAAGAAGAGGTGTGTGTAAGTGAATGTATACACATGTCAGAGTGTGTGTGTTGTGAAGGGAGTGAGAAAGTTGGGATGAAGATGGGGAGGGGAAGGTTGTATCTCAGCAGCCTTCATGCAGAGACTATGAAAAACCTCCAAAATGAGCTGTCACTGCAATTCCCAGGATGCCTTGCTGTTTAACATAGCAGCAACAGCTGCAGCAGCAGCTCGAACATAGTGTGTGTGGGCCGGTAGGCTTGTAGGCTAACACACATTCGCGCGCACACACAGATAATTAAGCAGAGCAGAAGCTCCCCCTGACGCGAGGCAGAGCTCATCTGCATTTTGGCCTCCGGCGCGCAGTTAGGAGCAATGCCTGATAGAGGGAGAGAGAGAGGGCTAGAGAGAGATGGATAGAGGGAGTCAGAGAAGTAAAGGTAAAAAAGGAGAGAGAGGGTAAGGAGCCAATTAGCCAGCTGGATGGATGAGTGACTGACAGCACTCCTGACACACTGCTTTTCAGGCTTTTCTGGTACTCACACAAATTCCATCCATCTCCTTCTGCAGCCTCTTTCTCCCTCTGTATGTTCCTCATGCTGTGTTGAAGTCTCTTGTACTTGCTTACATCCTGTATTCTGTTCTGCATGGGGTTGCCCCTTCAACCCCAATCCCTGTCCCTTACAGGACTTAAATGTCCCGTGACTCTGTCTAATGAGAAAACTTTCTCAGCTGCATGACCAGGTCTCTCTAAAGGCAAAAGGTTGCTGCCCTGTCATTCTGAATTCAAGAACCCTCTCAGAATAAAAGTCCAATTGACATGAGGTAATCCAGTGTTCAGTTTATTACTTTAGCACTTATGTTTATATTATTGTTAGAAAGTTAAACCTTTTGGTCTTCATGGTCGAACAATTTGTAGCACCGTTGCTTTGAGCAAAAATATCTCAAGTTTGATTTCCAAACGAGGGTTCTCTCTGGGTACTCTGGCTTCTTCCCACAGTTCCGAAACATAATTTTGTGTTCATTGGTGTCTTTTAATTGCCCCTTGGTGTGTGCATGGTTGTCCATGGTGTACCATGCCTTTTGCTCATAGACTGCTGGAGACAGCAACCAGCCCAACTTGACCCTGATGGATAAACAGAAAAAAATGGATGCAAGTTAAACTTTTACTGCCTTGCAAATGAAATGTTTTACACACAGTATTGCCAGAGGGTTTAGGACACCACCCTAAAACTCAATGGTAATCGGATCACTTTCCTTGCCACAGGTGGATGAAATCAAGCACCTAGGCATACAGACTGCTTCTGCAAATATTTGATAAAGAAAGATTGCTTTCTTGGACTGAGTGAATCTCATCCTTTTTTTGTGATAAAAAATATCAGTTAAGTAATGGTGAGCAAAAGATTATTTCAAGAAATGTCCTCTCTACCAAACATTCAATACTATATTGTCATTGGGAACAAAAGCAACTCAGTCATGGAATAAATACTTTAGAATAGCAAAGTCAACACAGACAATGCCCCTTTAAATCAACTCTTTCTGGTTCATGTATTGTGTTACTCTAGCTGTCACTTGTGTAAAGGAAAACATTTAAGTTCTCTTCACAATTTAGACATATGTTACTTATAAAACGTAATTAGGGTTTAAGAATCGAATAAAATGCAATACAGTTTTGTACTTATACCACATGAAAGTGGTGAGAAATTAGAAGGCGGAAACTGAATATTTCAAGGCATACAGAGGCATATAATTTTATGAAATGAACTCTGAAGAGTTTGTTGCTACAGACCTCCAAACTTCTTGTGACATTCAGAAATGTTTCAACTTGCATGCAAGATAACTCTCAGGAAACCAAAGAAAAGTTTAATTAGTTTAACAGGATTATGAACAATGATGACTTGATCCGAGTAGGTTTTTCTAGGACTGGATACTGAAGATGGAGAGATTCTGGTGCATGACTGGAGATTCTAAAGTAGAA
>JAUZNJ010069092.1:3393-24757 GCA_034780135.1 Jordanella pulchra
CTTCCTCTGTCATCAGAAGTCCGTCAAGACTTTCAGTGAAATAAAAGAGATTCAGAAAATGTGGCATCAAAGTTTTCATTGCAGAAGAACTTAAAGAAACACATCAAAAGAAATGTGAAATAGTACATTTGTTTTTTTATTTCGTGTTTTGTTTCTCGGTTGTGGATCTCAGAGGAAAACAACAACAATGGACTCTTTTTCTATTTATTTTATCTCACTTGGAAATCAGGAAATGATTTGTTTTTGATTTTGGATTTCTCATAACAAAACCAAAATCGAATGGCCATCATATACACGGACCATAAACAATATTTCAACTGATTCCCTGTTAGCTGTAAACTTAATGCTCAGCAGGAGGGGACTGCTAAAGCATTTATTACATCACAGCACGTCTGTAGTGATCCGAGTCCAATAGAAAAAAACAAACAGATTAGTTTTACGTGTTTATGGGAGGACCTACCATATCCACATCCATCTCATAGATCCCTCCACCATCTTCAAATTCCAGGAAAAACCAGTTGGCCTGCTGCTGCTGAGGCTGCAGCAGAGCCATGGCCGTCCAAAGGCTTCACCAGAGCAACAGAGTTCTGTTTGGAGCAGGCTCCCCTCCAACGACTGCGGAGGATTCTTCACACAATCCTAATAAACAGCCAGAACCTCTGCTGGAGTCCTGCAGCGCTAAACGCTGTATCTGGAGCAGCCAGCAGCTTGAATACAGGAGATGGTGGAAAGTCCTAAATGTTACCATTAACTGCTGGAACCTCGCTGGTGCCGTAGCCCAACTCCTCTCACCCTGAGCTGCTCTACATGCTTTTCCTTTCAACGCATCCATTTCTAATCCCCTTGATGGGCTAATCTGGATAGAGGTCAGATTGAAATTAGCTCATCTCGGCTGAGGTTTAGTAAGCAGGGGGTAATTCATCCTCGTAGGCTGAGCCAGAAAACAGAGACGGAAAACGTCAGAGATCAGCCACCGTCTGGCTGCAGCCATTCAAATGAAAAGAGCATCGCAAAAACTCAAAACAAATCCCGAGGATTATTTCTGATTGTTTAAGTGTTTATCTACGGTTTGCGACTTTCGACTGTGATCAGAACAGATCTGCTGACTAATATAATCAGAACCAGGTTTTACTCTTGGTGTTGATCTATAATGAGTGGATGGAATAATATTCTGTATAATCTACATTTTTGTGTGTAAATATTATGATACTGTGGGTTATTTTCTACACAAGGGGATCCTACAGAGTGAATGCATCTTTAATAGACAGACGGATACGTGGGCTGATATTTATGGTTGATATTAGCAGGGTTTCTTTGTACCGGCATTAGAGATCACATGAAGCACATGCATTGCTGCTCCATCCATTAGTTACTGTTCATTTTTTTACCATGATTTGTTAATTCATTTTTCTTTTTTGTTCAAATTGTGAAAAAAACAGCTCAGCCTTAGAAAACCTCTGTCAGTCAAATTCCCATCTTTAGTCAACTTTTATTTTTTGATTAGCTCACAAAACACCTTAGTTGTGCTTTTAAAACATCTGCAAACTTGTTAGAAATTTAATCTTCAGTTAACATTTTGTTCCAGCAGATTTAAATGCTTTCAGAAGCAACAAATGCATCTGCCTGATCCTTGCCAAATCCCTCAGTGAGTCATAACCGCAGTCTCACCATGAACCAACACTTAGTTCATTTCATTTTACCAGAAATACAGGTTGAAATTTATCATTAATTTATTGAGATTTCTATGTCAGGGCAAATGATGCCCCTTTTTTTTACAATAAAGTGTTAATCTAAAAGCAAAAAGCAAACTCCACTTGTAATAAATTCAGTTAAAAACATTATGTATGGCTATTACAAAACAACAATTTAAACTTAATGACTAAAGAAAAAAGGCTTTAAAAAGCTAATAGTTTTCAATCTTTTGAAACGATCTCCGCCTGTATTTGTAGCCTCTTACCGTGCTGTGCTTCCAGTAGCGAATGATCTCCTGCAGGCTGGTCGCAGGGTTAAACAGGAAGTGCTCCCTCCACTCGTTCCAGTCCACCGACATGGTGCCGTCAACATCGATACTGGAGCACAGAGACAAACAGCTTTAATCAAAGTCTTCATTTTTAGTGGAGAACAAAGGAAGAAGTTCTGACTCCTAAACACCAACTAGAACTAAAAAATTCCTCATAAATATAAAGTTTCTAAATAATGAATATCTGACATAGCTGATATATTTTTGAATGTGTTTTATTTTTTTATTTAATGACAGGAAGATATAAGAGTAATTTCTCCCTTGGGAGAGCAGATCACTTTACTGACCTGAAAAGCTTCTTCTGGAGAGTTTTCACTTATGTACCTTTAATGTATTTTCAGGGACTTTATTCAATAGACCAAGAAGAAGAACATAAAACAAACATGGGCTCCACATTTGTATCCAGGCCATCTTCCAAGATACCAAATATTTATCAAGCTTTATCTCACAACCATTGTTCTATCAATCATCTGATGAAGGTGTCTGGATGCACTACTTTAAAACCTGCAGGCATGACCAGGAGGTAAGAAGCTTTTCTATGGCAGCCATGGTTGAGCCGCATAGACCAGCAGCTCATGTGGGAAAAGCTGGGCCACAATTAGACATGAACGTCACAAATGTGGCTGTAATGGCAAAAAAAGCAATAAAAAGAGGAAAAGAAATCCCATTTAAGGTCAGAACACAAAGTTATTTTAGTCTGACTGTATGGACCCCCTAAAGAGAAAAATCCCATAGTGACATGTGGTGAGGGCAGCATCATGCTGTGGGAACGCCTTTCTTCAGCTGACCCAAGAAAACTGTTCAGTGGACAGAGTTGAATACAAGAAATCCTAAAAGCTGCATAATAAAACTGATTAACTGAGAATCTGTGAGACGGGTTAAAGGGGCCCCAAAAAATGATCTAAAGCTTGTTTTTAAAGCGGTATAATAAACATCTTAGTCTCCATCTAATCTTCATAAATGCAAAAAGTAAAAAAAAGTGTTGACTTAGGGGGCATTATGTAAAGGTAGGATCACAGTTTTTCTGATTTTAAAAGTAAAAGACATGTAATTTCCTTCCATTCGACAATTATGTGCCTCTTTATGTTTATAAAATACAAAAAAGTAAGAAGATAAAATGTGAAATGGTTCAAGGGTTGTAAATATTTGTTGCAGGAAGTCTGAGAATATTTTGATCAAAGATAAGGTAGAAGAAATCATTTGAAATGCAGATGTTGCAGCTAAACTCAGACCCTTCAGGAAATAAGCTTCCATTCAAACCATCACTTATAACACAAATAAAAGTTAAATAAACTTCAACAAACAACCCATATTCAACTATCAGGTAAATTTGTTACAAGTCATTTTCCTGCAGTACTACTGCGTTAATAATAGTGCTGACATTTACTTTCACAGCTCAGTTCTTAGATTCAAGAGTTTTATAAAACAGAGTGAGATGGCTAAAATATACAGCAATGAATGAAACCAGACAGAACAGACATTCACACCTTCTACTGAATTCAACAGAAGTGAGAAAATGAGAAATAGTCGTTTTTTTTCATCCCTTTGTGTCTCTGGTGACTGACACCCTCCCTTTGCTGTGGTTTTTAAAACCAAACGTTTCTGTCTGACTCACACATCCTGTTTTACCCTTTTTTAGCCACAACTATCGTGTGTGTTCTTCCTTATAAAATGCCACCTCATGCAGTTTTGTCTAAAGCACTGAATTGTTTTGAAGTGGAAGTAGAAAGGAAAAGGAAATAACAAAATAAAAACAGGAAAGTGAGGTGTGTATACAGCTTCTTTTCCTCCCAATATCAGACATATCCCAAAATGTAAAGCTTACAGGGACCTCTTACCAAGACATGGAGAAAATAGAGCAATAAGTGCAAAAAGACAACAAGAGATGAATGCTAACTCTGGAGGAGCTGCAGAGATCCACAGTTCAGGTGGAAGAGACTTTTATACCACAGCTGTTAGCCCTAAAATCCTCAAATTAGTCTTTTTAAAGAGAGACAAGAGGAAAGTGATAGAGTTAAGCAGAGAAACAAGGCAAATGTGGGAAAAAGAAAACAAAATGTTCTCTTTTTGGTCCATGTGCTCAAGTCTGTGGTTGTAGAGCAGCAAAATATGGAAAACCTTCAAAGCGCTACAGGCTATGTAGCTACCCTTTAAAAGCTGCAGACCAAACAATTTTAACTTGAAATTACATGAATAAATAAATGAGATAATGTAGCTCTTGCTCAGAGGGGAGATCAGACTTTTGCAATCAGAAAGTAATTGGTCAGAATCTAGGTTCCTCCTCTGCCTTCTGGATGCATCTCTGTGCAGCCGCTCAATCGGTGGATGGATGTGTGCATCTGTGAGCCTGACTGGGTCAAAACAAGTAGAAAAGCTCTACCATTCAAATGTACTGACCATCCAGCAGACCTGCTAAACCAACAGAAACCAGATTATCAAACTCCAGCATTAAGTTATACACTTTAATCTGTTCATATTACTTTAAAAGCAGATCGTAAGTTGTTTCATTTTGTTTTTGAGGGATAAACTGTGTTAATCTTCTTAAACAATTCACCAAAATTTCTTTTTTGAGCTTTTTTATGACCCTAGTGGCTCGTTTTTCTGACAGTAGGCTGACAGGAAAGCGGGTATGAGACATGCAGGAAAGGACCACAGGCGGGATTCGAACCTGCGTCGCCCGCGTCGAGGACTAAGGCCTCCATACATGGGTCCTGTGCACTAACCACTGCGCCACCTGCACACCCCCAATGCACTGAAATTTGAAGTAGTCACATTTAAAGATTTTGTCTCCAGCTAAATGTTTGTATAAAAACAAAATACCCTCAGAAACGTCTTTTTTATGTCAGTCTTCCTTCCTAAATGTCTCTTTAAAAGACAAAGAAGAAGTTTTACTGTAGCTGTGCAGCATCTCACTTCAGGAGCAACAACATCAGTTTGATGCAGCAAACTCATGGTGTGAGGGTTTATTTATTGCTCTGGCAGGAAGTAGTGTAGGGTACTAGGTCTTTATCATGTGACACCCGCTACCCCCCCACTGCTCCCTGGTTATCTTTCCCTCACACTGGTCTCCACCTTCAACTTCTGCTGCTTCCTTTAAACTTTCATTAGAAGACTAACTTTTTTTGCTGTTCTTTTGCTTCGAGAAAAGCTGTTGAAATACCTCTGAAGGATCTTCTTTGCATCCTCCCTGCTGATGTCCAGGCCCAGATCAGCGAGTGACTCTTTTATCTCCATGTAGTCGATTTTACCTGTTCAAACAGACGAGGCGAGTCAAGAAGATAAACTCTAACCAAGCTGGGACTTTTCTCAGTACCGTCGTTGTTCTTGTCCAAGCTCTTGAAGGTCAGACGCAGCTTCTTCTCGTGCTCCTTCAGGTACTTGGTGAACTCGCTGAAGTCCAGTCCATCATCTTTGTCCTTGTCGCCGGAAGAAATGATTTTCTAGAGTAAGAAACAACAAAAAAACAAACAACACAGATCATCAGCAGTTGGATTCCTCACATACTTTCCCAGATGTTTGCAGGGTTTCTGACCTCCTCCCTGGGTGAAGGAAGAGCTTTGAGCTCGGAGGAGAATTTAGGCGACTCTACCATCTCCCACACAAGCAGCAGCAGCACTTCTGCCAGTAGGGGGCAGAATAAGGAAAAGATAAGCTTCCTCAGCATATCCAGGCTTAGTTCCTGTGTCCTTATCTGTGCTTTGGACTCATAGATCAGTGACAAACACAATTCATGCTGCTTACCTTCACTTGAATATATTTTAAAATACATACAGTTTAATTGTTCATGTTTCAGGAGTCTACACAAATAACTCATATTTCCTAAAGTCTGTAGGGAAAATAAAAGTAACTTGTTGGAGATTTATTATTGCTCATCATATCACTTGCAGCTTTTTATTTATTTATTTACAGCCTTGAGTCACACAGCAGCAGCCTCTCCCTCACCAAACCCTTTAAAAAGAGGGATCCTTCCTTTGAGCACAGCAGCTCTCATTTATCTGCAACTTAAACCTTTAAGACACAATCCCTGAATTCTGTCAGATCTTTCAGCAGCCTGAGCCTGCAGCTTTTTCTAAAAGTATTATTTTCAGATAATTATAATCATTAAAATAAAAAAACTAAAAAAATGTCACAAATATTCGAAACAGAAACAAAGCTTCTGAAAATGCATCATGTTTATGACAGATAAGGTGACAGTAACAGCTGCTTTACCTGCTGTGGACTAAGTGTCGGCCTTTTTTCACCTGTTCACCTTTGACCTTTCATCTACATTAACCAGATAACTTTATCCTGGACTTTTACATCAACCTGAAGTTAACAGTTTATTCCATTTAGACTGTGGCCTAAAATCTCTAAGATATAAATGATAAATACTTAACAAAAGTTTATCTGACTTCATCATGAAATATGTGGACTTTACTTTCATGTAAATGATCTTATTTTAAACAGAGAGAAACTCAAAAAGCCTTCTTAGGCTCTAGACATAGAAAGCTGCGAAAGCTGAGCTGAGTTTTAACCATTTTAAACCTATTTTTTTAGAAAAGAGATCTTTAAATATCAGTTTAATTGTTCTTTTCTATAAACAAATATTGGAATTATCTTTTGCTTTGCATCACTGGATCTAAACCAGCCTGAAATTATCCCCATACATTCAATACTTCAGTATTTAAAAAACTACACGATGGGACAAAGGTCCTGACAGCAACCAGCAGTTTTCTTAATATTAATCATTGTTAAGTTAGTTTTAGTCTAAAATTGATGATACTTTTTATTCCCCACTGCATGTTTATCACCTTCCTGATAGTTTCACTAAAGGTTTTCTTCCCTGTAGTTCTGATCAAAAACAGATCCTCACAAATATTTAGAAATCTTCCTGTTTCTTTTATTAACAAAAATGGGGTTTATGAGTAGAATAGGACTGATGGTGTATCGATGGATTCTGAGACAGACTGTTTTATTTTTGTTTAGCTTAACCAAGTCAGAAACAACAGAGAAAATGACAAACCTGCTGGTTTCTGATCAGACATGCTGGAGCAGTTTCAGTCGAACTGCCTTGCTCCAGGGCATATTTCCACAGGAGTAAATTCGAGTAAGAGACGTAACAAAATGGAGGCTGAGTTTAGGTTGTATTGTTTTCTCAAATCAGATGATCTAAATGTCATTAAGAGCAGCTTGACCTTCCATGATGACAGGATGTTGGCAGTGACTGTATGAGAGGACTGATGACGTTTTAATCCAACCTTATCTAAATGCACACTTTTCATTTTTGAATTTTCTAAACATAAACTTGTTATATCTAGTAAAACATGATGCTTAATTAGTCTTTTTATCATATTTTAGTGAAGTAAAGATAAACATCCATAATTTAATTTTAAAATGTTTTCTTGCATATAAGAGGAATCATAAGTAAATATTTAATTTAGGACTGAATCCCATTTCAAAGTGCTATACACTTGGCAAAGGCAGCCACACAGCCCTAAAACAATAAGACCCCCCCTCAAAGAAACGGATCCATGTTCAGTTCCTACTTGTGTTTATGTAAATAAACATAGCTAACTTTATATGGCTGCATGTGTTACAAGAACAGTTATCAGCAGGGTAGCATATTCAGCATGCAAAATATGATGCAAAACTTATCTAAACATTGCCATTAATCTATTTCAATGCATCTAGATATTCTATAAAGTAATACTACTAAACTAAAAAATATAGCACTGAATGCAGAAGAAATGCACCAATCATTCTTCCAGACAATCAATTTTTAGCCTTTTGATCAGAGATCAACAGAATAAACATGGAAAAGTCTGAAGGATCCAGGCTCCTAGTGTAAGATCTCCCTCCATCTTTCATCCACTTATTTAGGATCCGTTTCTAGAATGATAAATGTTGTTTTACAATAAAAACGCTACATGATGTTATTTATTTTCTTAATGTGTTACAGTTCTAATAGAAACAAAGTTTGAATCCGACTAAATGAGGATTTGTTTAAAATAAACCTGATATACATGAAGAATATTAATAATTATTCAGATAGGAAATATAGATTTTATTACAATTAAAACCGATTAAATGTAATGTTTTTGTTTTTTCCAGTAGGGTGACAAATAAATAGATCAAACTATACATTAATGCTTTCTGTTGTTCTTGTTATTTTTATTAAAATAACTAGTATGGCGCTCTAGATTAAACTAGTTAGATTGGATTTCACACAACATTTATTATTAATGTTCCTATAGTCGAAGAGTTTAACTCTCACACCAGTGAAAAGCATCCAATCGTATGTTTTCCATACAATGTGCCTCTTGCTCTACCTGAGCAGCCTTCTTCCCGGTCTGGATGCCCATTGCAGCCATGCCTGCCCTGAGCTCAGAAACATCCACTTTCCCATCCTTATTGGTGTCCAGCTTCGCGAACAGCTCCTCGTAGGTCTTTGATGGATCTCCGGCGCAACGACAGTCCGTAAAAAACAGCTTTTTCACTGCAGGATACATGGTTGAGAGAGGAAATAAAAACAAAACACGAGGCCTACAGAGCTCCACACGCACAACCCAAAGCAAGCAAGAACGATGTGGAAACGAGCGCAAGTCAACTCCTGCGGTTGGGCACTTCTGGTTTCAGGCAGAAGGATAATTTGGCCGAATTTCTACAAGATATCCGCGGTGCAGCCTGAAGATGAAGTTACAGGAGATTCCTGTGGGACACGGGAGTGGGCAAAACGATTAAAAAAGGTTTATATAGAAAGTTAGTAAAACAAGACTTCAGCGGATGAGGTAGGCTGACAGAGGGGTGGAGAAAGACTCGACTCAGTTGGGCCAGAAGACCTCCTCCTTTTACTGCGCACACAGACACACCCATCCCAGAACCAGCAAACATCGAGAATAGTTTCTGATTTGGATATGAGCTTAAGCTGTTCTCAGAACTCCCTCCAATAATGCACTGATTAAAATATTTATGGTTGGTTTTACACACACTACAGGGTTTACATATCATAAACAAAGACACACCCATAGTACAAAGTCGATATGACAGACCCACTTCAAATCAGGGTGCTGTTCCCACGGAATTCCGACAAGTGTCGCCAAAACTCCGTTGGACAAACTAGCTCATTCGGCAGCTTAAAAAACTGCATTCGTCTTTAGAAAGCCTCCTCATCTAGTCTCTAATTTAAATAACTAAAAATTAGAATTCGTTTTTGCATTTATTCACTATGGGGGGATATTACAGTTCTCAGTTTAAACCACGAGATGGCAACAAGGTACAGGCAGCGGTTGCTGGTTTCGCTTTGTTCCAATCTGTTCAATCAGTGCTGCAGTTTTTCTGCTGACCGACAGGGGGAGATCGAGAAAAGATGCGGGCTTTGTTTAGTGGCTACTACTGTATATCCCTTTAGTAAAGAGGTATTTCAAAGTAAAAGAAGAATCGATTAAAGTCAGTTTTAATAAGGATAAAAAACAAAACTCCAAGTAGAAACAAAGGCTTAATTGAATTCTACAAACATTTCATTATCTTGCTTCCTCATTTAAATATAATACCTAGTATAAATCGCTTCAGCAGGATTTATTTTCCTGACAAAGAAGATTTTAATGTTTATAAAAATGACAAAATCATACTTTCGTCTCTCAGATTCTGATATTGAGGAATAAACAAAACAATCATTCACAGATACGCATCATTTTAGTAACGTTTGTGATGTTTCAGATTATCCTGCAGATATTTCCATTTCTATGTCTGACAACAGTTCGTGGATAGGTTTGGAAAATTCTGACAAAAAATATGACAAATGTTATATTACTTTTCATTTAATAATCAAAGGGATCTTTTAGGAGAGATTATTTTTACTGACTACTGATCACACTCCAGACCTTACTAAAAATGTTTTCTCTTCATCTCTGTTTAAAGAGTAGCTACATCTATTTTAAAAAATGTATATAAAAAAAACTATAAATAGAAGCCTTTTTATCAAAGGACCAGGCCTTGATAAAATATGATTTAAAAAAATAAAACAATATTCCAAAACCTTTTGGGCCACAATTTTAAAAAGAAGGTTTTATAAAAAAAACAACAGACACTTCCCCGATACTTTCATACCCACAGTGCAATATGGAGACGGATCTTGGAGTACTTGTCCTTGGATACAAGTGAGGTTTGTGTTTCCAAAAAGATTTGGCCCAAACTCTCAGTTGTTTATTAGGAAATTAATAATAGAGGTTTTATTCATCATCATCACTGTTTATTTAATTATAAATTGATGTATTAGTGTAAAAAAAAAAGCTTTTAATTTAAAATGGTTTTACTGGAGTTCAAAATTAAATTTCATGTTCGAATTTTTGGATTTGCCTGAGGAAGTGGCAAATAGCCTATTTATGAAAAAGGGACTTCTTATTTTATTCATATAAACTTAAGGTTCAATTTCGTACTAAATAAACTAAATAAATAACAAAGTCGTACTAAATAAAATTGGGTTCAATATCTATAATTAATCTACATTAATAAAAACCAAAAAGCCGATATCTTGATAATGTTTAGATTTTTTAAAAATCACATAGGTAAAAACAGGACAGTGTCGAAAGATAGTTTATGAATATGCATATATCATTTGCTTCAATGTATAAAAGTGCAAAGATTCACAGAAAGTGCGTGTGTTAAGCTTGGGACGTATATCAGGCGCTTTTATTGTGAAGGATAAAACAGGAAGCACATCTGGTTTGGCTTTACTCTGTTCCGCCGAGGTTCTGTTGTCATCGTAGCTTCTTCATCTTCCCGCAACAACGGTCCAGTGAAGCAGACGAGGCGCACACAATGGGGCTGTAATGTCAGCGACTCATAGGCTCAGAGCACCTTCCCGTAACCACCGAGGCTGTGTATGGATTTAATGATGATGAAGAAGAAGAAATTCAAATTCAGGGTGGATTTTGAACTGGATGAGCTGTCGTCGGTCCCCATCGTCAACGGTGTCCTCTTCTGTAAAGTCAGGCTGCTGGATGGCGGATTCTCAGAGGAGTCTTCAAGGTAAAACAAGAAAAGAAAAATAGCTTGAATTGAGCCACTATAGTTAAACCTATTTATTGTTTTTAGCATCAAACTCTGTGGTGAAAGTCATTATTAGATATTTATCTAAACAGCTAAAAGATGAACGACTCGTTTAGTCGATTTAAATGTTCGTTTATAGTAATAGACCAACATTGCTGCTGTAAAATGTGTCCCATATAACCATCTTGTAACATGTTTATGTATAATATAACTAGATATTTAGTCGATAAAAATGCGGGATCTGTCATTTTACTCGTGGTGTCACAGTCTATGTTACTTAACTTCAGCTAACATCTCCAAAAGCCACAGAGCCAAAAGTTTCTCTTAGCTTGAAGCCATGAAGGTATAACCTGTGCTGCTGGACAGTGAAATATTGTCGCTGATTGTGTCTAGTGTTTGGGGATGAGGTCAGGGATGGACATGCACCTAAATCCATCCCAGGTTGGACATGCAGTCAGATCTCATTTTACATTTTGTTTATCACGACTTGGTGCTGAAGAATTTAAAGTTCTTTGTAAACAAAATCTTTCTTTATAAAATGCTACTCGTGTTGTTTTATACACATGGGTCATAACAAATTCTTTCAATGGAGATTGATGCATTTTTATTGAGGCTGCGGATGTCCATGATGTTAGTAAATAATTAATGTAGAGATATATTTTTGTTTTAAAAAGAGATCTTTTTTTAGCAAATTTACATATTTTAATAAAAAAGAGTTAGAACTTAAAAACAATTGAGTTATGGCACATTCTAAAAACATTGTAAATGGCTAAAATATAGAAAGAAAATAATAAAAAATGTCATTTAAGGAATTACAGCTGAGCATCTTTACAAAGAAGATTTTTAATATTAAATGACTCATTCTAGTTGACAATTACTTCAATGATTGATGTATCACAAATAACCTGATTAATTGTTTAGGACCCAAATTTAAGTTTAAACATTTTCTCAAGAAAGAAAGAAAAAGACTTGCTGATTCCAAGTTTTATGTCTAACCTGAAGCATAGAGAGCTGCACACCACAGAGGCGATTGTTTGAAGAAAACATCAACAGATAAATCAGAAATAAAAACTTTACCAAAACTAACTAATGCCTCAAAAACACAACTTTTACTCTGTCCGCTCACATCCAGTTTGATCATCCTGTGTTTGTTCACAGTGCTGACTCAGCATAGTTCTGATCAGAAGAGAAAAGATATCATTTCCTTCCAGGAAGATGAAGCGGTACATCTTTTGTTTTCAATCAAACATTGTTTAAGTACTTTAATTCAGAGGAAACCCTTCCAGTAGCTTCTTTAACTTAAAATCTGTAGTCCAACAATGAATATGTTTTCAAAGGTTGCTGATAATGTTAATTATCAGTGATTCATGCGAGCATCATCAGTCCTGATCATTCCAGAAGATCTGTGAAACATATTCTGAGCTGTTTGTGTTGGGATCATTTAATATGCTCGAGCACATGCTGTAAATATGTGTGGATCATAGAAATTAATTGTAACACAAAGATGACCATGTCTTTTTTTCTATCATAATGCTCCAGTTATTAATTAACTGATGCACAAAGAATTAGCATAACAAGCAGTGATTTGCTTCGGCCCATCAGGATCATGGGACAGTTGCTATAAAAACCAAAATAAAAGCATAAACATGAGAGGAGCTGAAGCCGTTCTGCTGTTTGGGTTAAAATTCAAACCTGTTAAAAATTTTGTAAAAGACGGCCTTGGAGCGGCTGGCTGTGAGAGGAAATGACCTGTATCCTTTATTCACGTTAACCCTGGAGTATCTGATTCATGTTTCTGCTGTTTCTGCTGACAGAATGACGCAAACAAAGTCCGGCGGGTGATGCTGCCTCGTAAATTATGAGTCTTAGGGCTCACAAATGGGAGAAGCCTTGCTTTGGATGGAGGCCTCTGGGTTGAAATGGTTGATCAAACAATATTCCCTTCATTATTATCCCTTCATATAGTCTGGATAATTTAACTCAGGATGTTTATAAGGTCGCTGCAACAACAGATGTGGTTTAAAGCTTATCTAGATTTTTTTTCTTGTCCTCATTTATTTCCTTTAGTGCAGCTCACATCTGTTGTTTTTTTCACATTTAGTGAGACAAACTGCTCATGCTTTTAATGTCCAATACTATTTTTTTAATTCTGATTTTATTTATGGACCAAAAATGATGTGAGTTGATAGTTTTAATGCATGCATTCATTTTAGGGCTTCCCCTCATTTTAACCAAAATGTCTGATTCCGATCTTTGACCCATTGATTGAAGAAGAATCATAATCAAGGTCCACATTTTAAAAATATGCAGCTGTTTTAGTTTGTAATGTATTTTTTAAAAGTGAATCTATTTGGCTGGCGGTGTTTGACTTTCAATGCAGAGCAGCTGTACATTTTTTTATAAGGCATGTGAACCGGTGGTTCTGGTTTAACCCAGCGCTACTCACACCAGCTAATAGGATTTTGCTGCATAAAAAAAGCAAAAAGAAAAAAAAACAAACACTCGGAGCCGTAGAGCATGAAGCATGAACACGAGCCAGAATGTCCGGCTGGCTGGGAGTTCCCTCTCCGACTTTAGGAGTTTGATTCACCCTGGGATGAAGTCAGCATTTGTACAACATTAGTCACACATCTGCCGTTTCTTTTTTTATTATAGGCAGTGATGCTGTGCAGGATACGAGCCTGTATATCTAATCACATTTACACTTTGTCACTTTGAATTCTTATTCCTTTAGAGTATCTTTAACCCAGTTTTTTTATGGATTCTTCATGTTTTGTTTCTTTGAACATTTCCTGCACTCGAGGCAAAAAAACAAAATAAAACAACTGTATTATGGTTAGTTTTTAGATCCAGTAAAATGCCAGATAATTTACGCCATGATGGGCTGTATAAACAGATTGGAGTCGGTGATGTGAGTGGGAGAGGAGAGAGGGCTAGTGAAAGTGAAGCCATCTGCGGTATCGTAATTCTGCCCACGCACACAGCCTTTCGCTTTGACTTCATCTCAGCCTTTTTGCTCAGAGCAGGGGGCACAACTCACGTGCAGCCTAACCTGACGAGGGACTGGGAAGCCATGTTTCCGTCATTGTTAGATGACTGAAGAGCCTTTTAAACAGGGACGACCTCTGGTGTATGAAAGTCTGGTAATTTAAGCAAATTTTATTCATCCTGAATGAGTTGCAGATTAAAAGACAGTTGCCAGTTTAAGTGGAGCAGATTGTTGGTTGAATTGTAACAGCAACAAGTGGAGGATGGAGGAGTTTTTCCCTGGAGATAAGGACAAAATGGCTCTTTGATGAATTCTAATAGCTTCCTTTAAAAATAATAGCATTTCTCTTGGAGAGTCACCGATAAATCTCCCACAGATCAGAACCATTAATTGGAAGCTGAAATGCTTCAAAATAGTTTTATTCTTTTAAGTTCTTTGATCTCTAATCAGCCAATAAAAGGTTGCTGCAGCAGGTCAGATCTCAAAGAAAACCATAAATAGGTATTTTTTTTACTCTGACATCCGTGCTGGTTTTAAAATAATTGTTGTGCTCAAACAAATATTTCTTAATAACATGTTGCTCCAACAGTCCCTGGTTTCCTCAATATTCAGTTATAATTTGGCCTTTGAGAAGGCAGCACTCAGACCCCTGCTCTCAGACATAGACTACTATGTGACCTTACACAGTGCTTAAAGGTGAGCTAATTCTTTGTGACTTCCTGTAACAGGGAGCCGGTTCAGGCCAACTGCGTTCGATGGAGGAAGCGCTTTTCTTTCCCATGCAAGATGAGCGCCAGTGCAGGAACAGGTGTGCTGGACCCCTGCATATGTCGCGTGTCTGTGAGAAAGGTAAAGCCTTTTTGCACCGTTAGATGTTTTCATGTAAACTTTCTTGTGTGTAAATGTTCTGAAAGTTCTGTGTGGGTTGTGTTTAACCGAAACCTGGCTGATGGATGTGAAACATGGCATTAAATGAATCAAGTCACTTTTAATATTCATCATCTGGGATAAAAACTGGCAGATTCTAAACCTGTTTCTAACACTGTCTCTGTGTTATTCTCTATCATTTATTTGCTCTAAAATATGTTTTTGTTTCTTTTCCTTAGGAGCTGAAGGGAGGAAAGGCGTATGCAAAGGTAACCTTTCTCTACTTACAGAGAGCACCACTAATATCAGCACAGATAGTAAAGATCTTAATACAAATTGAGGTCGTCTGATCGGAGCTCATTAACATTCAGCTTTAGATGTTGATTTCTTTATTCTCTTTACAACCATCACGGTGGGACTGCTGGCGAGACAAACCTGGCTCCTGGCCCAGTATACAAACTGCTACTATTAATTTATACTCCCTATTACTGCTTACTGTAGATACATGAACATGTTGATGAGTAGCTGTTTCTTGTAGCCTTTTACAGGCTTATGAGGATCCACACACACTTTGAAGAAACCTTGGTGTCTGCCTCCTACTTTTTTATTAAACAAGTTAACATGATTGTATTTATTTATTTTTTGTTATTTGAAAAAAGTCCAATTATCCCCAATATTAGGAATTACAACATGCTTCTGTCTATTTTATAGGAACCATGAGGTAGAATAAACTATCCATAATCTAGTATTTTTCCTGCATACCCAAACTATATAGCAGGTTGTCTAAGCAGAATATTATCGAGTAGTTATGCGCATTTTGCTGAGTTGGATTTATTTATGAGGAGCTCTGTACGTTATCACTCCTGAATCTGTTCTATCTCCAGATCTTTTTACTTCATAATAACAGACCAGTATGTTGCTATCCAGCGGTTTTTAACCCAGAACTAATAACTGAGCAAGAGATGACATTATAGCTTCTTAATTATAATAGCATTAAGAAAAATAAGTGACATTTTCTATTCATTTTAGGCCACACACTTGTGATTCAGTAGAAATAATAGGGATGTAATTCAGCAGCTTCATCCCAATCAATGTAAAATCAATGTATTTAGATGACCATATGATGCTTTCGAACATCACAAAGTATTTCAATATGATTTATTTACTCAATTAAATAACCCATAAAAAAGATCTCAAAATAGGATTTGACCATTTTATTTCTGGGCTTTATTTATTTAAATCTTTGAGGCTTCAGACATTTAAATTAATAAAACAATTCTTCTAATTATGAGAAATGTCTCTTGCCCAGTGGATTTCAGAGTAATAAGGTATTTTAAAGGTGATGATGTGGATCATTGTTTTCATTTTGCAGTAATTGGATTGTTAATTATTTCATTGATGTATTAATGTGGATCGATGTGATGTTACGTCCTTAAAATATTAGCCATAATGTTTCTTATGTTTGGTCCTGGGATGGCTTAGAATGACTGTTTATCCTGTAACCAGTGGGCTTGGTATATAAACGCGTACACTTAGTGTAAAATTGTTGGAGTACTTTATACATGGACCATTAGATTCTTTTTGTGTCCCTGCATGTCGTCATTCTGCATCTACAGGTCGTATTGCTGATAGTGAAAAGGATCAGTGTCTCCAGACACGAGGCTTCACCTTGTCTTGTTTTTGTCTCCTTCAGCTCGGCTTTGCAGATCTGAATTTAGCAGAGTTTGCCGGCTCAGGAAATACGACTCGGAGGTGTCTTCTGGAAGGCTATGATACCAAAAATACTCGGCAGGATAACTCCATCCTCAAGGTAACAATCATTTAACCACAGGAGACTCGGTTTAGTTCCCTTGTATGTTTTCTATATTTATAAAACATTAAGTGGAATCCATACTGAATTTATAAAACCTTGTGGACGTACAAAACAAATCCATTTTCCTTTATACATCCTGGCTGTGTTTGCATCCAAGGCTCCACCTCAAGTTCAGCCCCGTATTTAAATGAACCAGCTGATCAATGTTATTTAATGGTTACCAATGGCAACCACGGCCAAGTGTGTAATAAAATAAGAGCAGTTTAACTGAGATGTTTAGGCTGACAGTCAGATAAACATGTAAATAATAGGAAGTATTATTATGTGTGATGAGGACTGATCAGATTAACAAGGACATCCAGGCAGCATGGAGCTGATCGCTGACTGTGATATCTCAGATTTATGGATAACAAGCGGCTTCAGGCAGACAGCTGATCATTTGTTGATAAGTTTAACAGTATTTTTTTTGTAAAAGCCGACAGGAACCAGAGTGGTAAACAGCTTTTATTCATTAATAAAAGAAAACAAATCCCAGATGATCTGGGGAAGCAGGACGCTTATCTTTAAGGTTTAATTAGGCCAAGAATAATCATGTTTAGGTTAAATCCGATGTTATTTACTTGTTTCCTAATCTTTCATTGATTATTTAGGTTCTTTAGGCTATGAAACCTCGTACATTTTTGGCCCAGATTAAACATGTAAATAATGTATTCCTATGGTTCATAAATATACATTATATTCTATATGTGGCTTCAATGGATTGTTTATATTTATTGGTGTTTCTTTAGAACTGTGCAGCCCTCATCCGTTCTGCACACTGAGCTCCTGTTCAACACTAGACATGAACAGGGTGGTTTGGGTCCGGCGGGTCTGAGAGCAGCGCTCTGCAGAGTCTGATCGGCTGATAAACCGCTAATCATCCTGGGTCAGCAAATATTGGCAGTCCCTGAAAAAGGTTTTAATTCTCACATTTCCAAAGTCTCTGGCGAAGCAAAGTCACCTTAACAAACAGGCGGTTTGTTCGTATTTAAATGTTTACAGCAGTTTGTGGGAATTCCTCACACATTTAAACATGTCGGTTCTCTGATTTATTATTTGTGCGAGTGTCAGTGCCAGCACAACAACACCCAGGGTTTGGATCTGATGATTAAAGTGAACTAAATTATCTGAGAGAAATGATGAGTCATCGCCTGCATTTCTGTTGTCTTTAAATTGTGCGTTCTCCTGCGGATGGGTCAGACTGACGACACATTTTCATACCAAGTTTATTTTTAATCTATTTGAAATCCTAATCTTTGCGGCTTACAAACGTTTCAGGCTTTGTTTTGTGTGTTTGCAAGCTTTGTAAATGAGACCTCTGGTGTTTGTCCTAAGAAATGTTGTGTTTTTAATAAGTTGGACTATAAGGCAAAAAGAACATGTATCCTAATAAACAATCTAAGTTTTTATTCTCTCCAGGTTATCATTGGCACACAGCTCATGTCAGGGGATCCCTGTTTTAAAACGTAAGTTTAATAAAAACATTTTAATATTTCATAATAAATGAGACCTCCTTTACTTTTTGTTTCATTGTCATCTAAGTTCCAGAATCTTCTTTCGTTTTTTAAACTAGGATGTAAACGAACAGAAATGGCTCATTAAGTTTTATGTTTATTTGTGGATATTTTGTTCAGATTTCAGCCTCATCTGTTGGGCAAATATTAGATCAGGAGAAGAAGCTCTGATTTGTATTAAATTCTAATGAAAGGCTTTTTATCTTCAGAAATCCTTTTTTATTAGACTTGTAGTATAAAAGTGACTCAGACCATCAATAGAGGAGAACATTCAGTGATAAATGAAAATAGTTTGCTTTTCTTTCATTTGATATTTCTTATACTAAGAACTGAAGCCAGCTTTCAGAGGGAAATGATTTCTGACCTTTTCATGCTTTTTACCCCAAATTCTTCCCTCTTTGTTCGGGATTCTTCTGAGTCTCGTTTGCTTGATATTAATCCTTATTCTGAGGCTCAAATTTGCATCAGCCTGTTTGTGTTCCTGTTTCTTTTCTTTGAAACAGTCGAAATAATCATTGAAATCCAAGGAGGGAAATAAAGCTGCATTGTTTTCCTCCTGTTCTCAGGCCTCCATCCACAGCCACAGTGATTGGGATCCAGAGTGATGGAGAGAGCCTGCTGGAGGAGAGGAAGGGAGGAGACTCACAGAAAGGTTTCTCTGGTGAGTCTAATCACACCACGTCATCCCTTTTAGTTTGTTGAAACGTCTTTCAGAACTATTTGCGCTCCAAACAATAGTGAATCTGTGAGTCGGGCTCTTCAGCTCTTTATGGAAAATGGCTGCTGCCTCGTGGCCTGTAGTGCAGAGTAGAATAAAATGCAACAAACAGCTCACATCACGCTGAAGGAACGTGACCTAAAGTGAAGCATGGAGGAGGTAGCATCATGGCGTAGCTCTGCTTCTATTCACGCTGGTCAGAGCTGATGGATGGAACTGAATCCAGGGTCTGTTCAAGGCTGCAGGAGACTCTAATCTGGGGCAGAGGTTCTGCTTCCACTGCGACGGTAGACGTGCAGCCAGATCTATAAGGGTATGGTGGAGAATTAGATTAGAGTAACTCAGTCTAAGTCCAGGTATTTCTCAATCTAATTATCGAGAATCTGACAAGACTTAAAAACCTCTGTTAACAGTTTCTTTGATCCAATCGAACAGAAATTCAGTTATTTTGCAAAGACGAATGTATTAAACTGATTGAGACACAACCTGAAACATTTCTAGTTTTATCTGCAGTGAAAGCTGGCTCTACAAAGTGAAGACTTGGAACATAATGTAAGCTGTATATTCATAAAAAACTAAGGTGTGCATCATTTTTCTTCCGTGTCACATTTGGCTGCAGCTCTGTGTTTTTCCATCTCATATACTTACAATTAAAAGCACTAAAGTGTGGTTGGTGAGTAAGAAAACGTTTAAATGTTGTAGAAATACGTTTGAGTCCGACTAGTGTTTGCTGTGACGCCTCACACTGATACAAGACTTCAGTACTTAAGTCTTCTCTCACACTTGATATAGAAAAACCAACGTTTGCTCAGATAAAGTCGCCTCATTGAGTCGTTCAGACACAGATCAGCTCAACACACGCAGCAGGACTGGGTCTTAACTCTGACCATGATCTGCTTTTCAGAGCAACCTTCTAAACTGTGTCAGTGAACATAACAGTGCTGTGTAAAGTGATAATCCATGGATTTCCCTCCAGTCATTGGCTGCAGCGCCGCAGCGTTTTATCACAGCAGCTGAGCCAAACGGTTCTGTGTAGCAAACCATCTGGTGAACAAAGTCAGGCCTCATCATTCTTCTGGAAGTTCATGTTCTAAAGCAGTGATGAATGAATATATAATATTACTCAATTCAAAAATCCTTTATTAATCCCAAAGGAAAGTTAGATGGAATTACTCACTGGCTGTAGGTGGGAAGGGTCACCTGGAGCAGAGTTTCACTAAAGACACACTGTTGAAGTTTAACAGTCCTCTGAAGAAGATGCTCACTTCTTTCAAGAGTCGTCTTCACTTTATGGAGAATTCCTGAAGGTTCTCTTCCTTCTTTATTAACTTTCTTTAAGTCAGAACAGATTATCTCCACAACAGACTTATAGAAGGTCAATAAATCCGACTTAAGCTTAAAATGTCTGGAGATTTTTTGCCCATCTTCAACTTTATTATCCACAGTTTCCAAATGATTTCAGACTTTTTAGAGGCGACCAATATCTGGATATGATCACTGCTGTTAATATAATCGGCAACCTTTGACATTATGCTTTCCTTTATAAAGTGTGCTGCTCTTTAAATATGTGAAGATTTCTAATTGGTTCTCCACAGAAATCATTTATTTATTCCTTTTTTCTTTAGGTTGTTTTCATTGCATTTGTTCCCTTTTACATCAGGATCTGTTCCCCAACTGTCCCCTGCTGCTATCCGTCCGCTGCTCTCATCCCTTTAGTCCGGCGTCTTCATGTGTGAACACATTGCAATGTTGGATGCTTGTGAAGAGCACAGCTCTGTCATGTATAATTCAAAGAGGCTCTTTTAGATTAGCTGCAATCTGTTCTGACCCGTGGGCTTTTACATGGTTAAAAATAGGACTGTGGGGGGTGGGATATGTACCATGTGGTGGTCTAATGGGGGGGGATTTTAACCTATGCATAAACAAGAATCATCCAAAGAATCCAACCTTTAATTTCGTATAATGATTCAGTGAGGAAAAAATAACTGAAAGGAAGTTAGTGGTGATATTGGTACCTGAGCTGTTAAGCATCCAGTAGGATAGAAGATCCATTCATCTAATCGCAGTCATCCTGGGGATTTTAGGTCCAGCAGGTCAGTGCTGGTTATTTGAGATGTCTTGGTACTTTAGTGTTCATGGTTGCAAGTAAAGAGAGACGATGGTCGGTCGGCCGATATGTTCTCGCTTTCGCCGTTTCTTTGCTGCAGAGATGTTTGGTGATCAGGAGGAGGATGGCTTGCTGCTCCCTGCATCGTTCATCTTTTCTTTAACTTCTTTGTTTAAAATGAGACTTTTGCAACATTTGTTAAAATTCTTTCATTTTTGTCGTTAAAATGAAGGAAGAAAACTAGAAATATCAAATAAAAGAACAGACCAG